>CABHPQ010159973.1:0-27254 GCA_902168405.1 Peromyscus aztecus
ATCAAAGTAAAGACATACTTGTTTTATCGATAGTAGTCCATAGAGGTTGCTTTAGATATGTGTTTTAGACTCCAAAGTATTTCCCGAATTGTAATCCAAATCCCGCAGGCCAATCTGAAAATAATACATCCATCACACTCATTGTGGATTTTCTTTTGTACTGTCTGATTCTGACGTGTAGTTCATATATTAAAGTTACAGGGGTTGGTTGTTTTTTGTTACAAGGAATTTGAAAGGGGCTTTAATTTGGAAAGAGTGTGGAAGAGTACCAGACTGTACTCTAAGCTTTTATCTCCAATAGTTTGTTAGTGAATTTATAAACCAGACGGCCAAGGTGGCGCAGGCCTGGGATCTGAGCACTAAGTAGGCTAAGGCTGAAGGATCATTCCAAAAGTTCAAGGCCAGTTTAGGCTAACTAGAGCTTCACAGAGACCTTGACTTAAAAAACAAAACAACAAAAGAACCCATCTAGTCGAGTTTCTTTGTGTTCCCTTGTTCCTGGCCATATATTGTATTATAATAAACCTAAAATGAAAACAGGAGCAAAGTAATGCTCAGTAGAAAACGATGACAGGTCTCTAATACTATCTGGCCTAGGGCAAAAACAGGTCTGCCGTGCCACGAGGGGAAATGGTAGTAAGAGAACATTGAGCCTGAATTAAAACTGTGGGTGTAGAAAACGGAAAAGAAAAGAAGGAAAGGAAAAAAAGTAAATATACTAAGTCCAAAGGGCATAGCCAGTTAAACATAACCTATCTGGTTGAGTAAATAAAAAGATGTCTAATATGCTAATAAAAGTTTCAGTTATCCAGAAATATAAATTTACTATTTTTGCTAAGGTTAATTTGCATATTAGGAAAAGATATATCTTATTCTCTGACTAGTATTTAATGACAGGGTTTTGACACTGTTGGGAAAATATGTTTCACAAAGTCTTTATTGAAAGTTCGCCATCTGAAATTGAATATATTCATATTTCTGCCATTAAAGCTCTGGGGAGGCTAGACTTTCTGCAAACTGCCATTACTAAGGAAAGATGGCCGGAACTAAAAAGCAAAGGATGCCTTAAAAAATAATTGGTGCTTCCTAAACTCCAGTGGATTGATTACAAGCCTCAGGGAAGTCTTTAAGTTTTTATGAATTCTCATTCCTGATTTAAAAGTGTCTGAACTTGACACCTATGAAGTTGTGCTACCTACCATTATGAGTCATTGCTTGAATCTTAGATATCTTGCCACGGGACAGACTGGAATGTAGAGTTTCTCAATCGCTGTGTTGCTTAAGAGACTATTCAGACCCTGTCAGTTTTATTTAACAATCGTCTTTTGAATACACACATTGTGCCAGAGACAGTCTTAGCTATGGGTCAAAGAGAAGGAAAATCAGCCCTTCAAAGAGCTAAGAGTTTGGGAGCTCAAACAGCAGTGGCTTCTAGTGTTTTCAGATCAGATGATGCCTTTTCATTTTTGAAATTTCTAATCTTACTTGTTTTTCATTTTCTTACAGGTATATATTATGGGAATAGTACCCTCCTGCCCATTTCTATCTTCCTTTTAATTACCCTTCCCATTGTCCCCCTTTGTCCCCAAGACAACTGCACCTCTACTTTCATGACGTGTATCATTCATGATTTTATGAGATTATGTAAGACCTAGGAACCACAAACAAGAGAAAATATATTCATCTTTCTGAGACTGGCTTAATTCATTTAATATGATCATTTCCAGTTATGTGTATTTTCCTACAAAAAAAATATAACTTCATTCTTTGTGGCTGAAAAGACTCCATTGTGTTTACATGCCACATTTTCTTTATCCAGCTGGCTTGGTTCCATCATTTAGCAATTATGGATAGTGCTATAGTAAACATTAATATGCAGATGTCTCATAAGTTGTCTTGGTGTCCTTCAGATAAATACACAGGAGTGGCGTAGATTGATTTATAGTTTATTGGGAAACTTCCATACAGAGTTCCACAGATGCCAGACTAGTTTATATTGCCAACGGCAGCAGAGAAGGTTTGCTTTCATCCAGATGCTTACCAAGGTTAGTTTTCTAACATCCTGACTGGAGTACAGTGGAATCTCAAATGTGTTTTGATTTGCATTTCTCACATGTTGTTGCTCAGGTTACCTGTATTTCATTTTTGTAGACTGCTCGTTTCCATTAGCCCATTTGGTAATTGTGGGTTATTCTTTTTCAGTTTTGGTTCTTTTTATAGTCTGGATATTATTCCTCTGTCAGATGTATAGCTGGCAAAGATGTTCTCCCATTCCGTAGGCTGTCTTTTTACTCTATTAAGCATTTCCTTTTCATTATAGGAGCCTTTCAGTTTCATGAGGTCCCATTTGTCTGCGATTGCACTTATTTCCTGAGCAACTGTGATCCTATTCAGAAAGTTCTTGCCTGTGCTTATGTCTTGAAGTCTTTTCCTTTTCTTCTAACAGTCTCAAAGTCACAGATCTTACATTAAAGTCTTTGATCTGTTTGGAGCTGATTCCCTAGCAGTGTGAAAGACAAGTATCTAGCTTCATGCTTCTATATATGGATATTCAATTTTTCTAGCACTACTGGTTAAGCAGGCTGAGTTTCCTCCAATGTATATTTTTTGGTATAAAAATCAGGTGGCTATAGCTGTGTGTGTTTATATCTGGATCAGCTATTCTCAGTTGATCTGGATGTCTATTTTGTTTTTGTTTTTGCCAATTCCAAGCTGTTTCTGTTATGTGGTTCTGTACTATAACACAGAATCAGGTCTGATGTTACCTCTGACATTCGTTTTGCTCAGGATTGCTTTGGTTCTATGGAGTCTTTTGTGCTTCCAAATAAATTATAAATTATTTTTCTATTTCTGTGACAAATGACTGTGTGTGTGTGTGTGTGTGTGTGTGTGTGTGTGTGTGTGTGTGTGTTATGTGGCATGGGCATGCCATGGAATACATGTGGAGGTCAGAGGACAATTTTGTAGAGTCAGTTCCAGCCTTCCACCTTGATATAAGTTGCAGGCATCAAGTCAAGTATATAGTCTTCACAGCAAGCACGTTTTCCCCACTGAGCCTTCTCTACTGGCCTGCTTTGAAATTTTGATGGGGGTTATTACATTGAATTTGTAGGTTGCTCTTTGTAAAATAGCCATTTCACAATGTTAATTTTTCCAATCCATAAGCATGGTGATGGATGGGTCTTTCTGTCTTCTAGTGTCTTCTTCAATTTCTTTTTTGAGTATTTTAAAGTTTAATTTTTTTTTTCAATCTATAGGTTTGGTTTTTTGCTTCCTTAGATTTATTTCAAAGTGATTTTTTATTTGCTTGCCTTTTGAAGCAGTTATGCCTTGGGTTGCTTCCCTGATTTATTTCTCAGCATGTCAAACAACTTTTGAGTTTCCTAGCACTTGATAAGTTGAGTCAAGAGGATCAGAAGTTCAAGGCCATCCTTGGCTATGTGGTAGGTTAGAGGTCAACATGGGGTACAGTAGACCCTGTCTCCACAAAAGGAAAAAAATGAGCACATAGCTCTGAAATATATATTTATTCATAAATTCTAATCATACATTCTACATATTATCAAATACATATATTTTAAAGCATATAAATTATAGATTGTTAAATTATGAAAAAAAGGCTAAATAGATGGCTAAAAAGGCCATCTAGATGAAAATAAATTTGAATATATACATCCTTTTCCAAAAAAAAAAAATTCCAGGTGAATTAAAATTCAGATCATAAAGATGAAAATCTTTATTTTCATCAAATAACATTGAGGTGGCTCAGGCTGGCTTCAAACTTGTGATCTTCCTGCCACAGCCTCCCTAGTGCTGAGATTATAGGCGTGCTCCACCACACCTGGCCCTTAAGGACTACAGCATACAACCTAGATATGCAGTGCAAGGATGGGGTAACAAAATGGGAAGCAAAACAGAACAAAAAAACCTTTTGCATTTGGGAGACAGAGGCAAGTGGATTTCTAAGTTCATGGCCAGCCTGGTCTACAAAGCAACTTTCAGGACAACCGGGGCTACACAGAGAAACCTTGTCTCGAAAAAAATAACTACAAAGACAAATATTTTTGCTGGGCCAGAGACAAAAATATTGGGAGACATCCTTGACTATTAGTGAGTTTTAGGCCAGCCTGGGCTAAATAAGACTATGTCTCAAAAGAATCAACAACTGGACCAGCAAGATGGCTCAGCAGATAAAGGCACTTGCCCACTGATAATGCAAGCCTGTGCCGAACTTGATCCCTGGAATGTGTATTAGTTACTTTTCTGTTGCTGTGATAAAATTCCATGACCAGAAGCAACTTAGAGGAGAATAGGATTTATTTTAGTTTAAGTTACAGAGGGGTACAGTCAATCAAGTTAGGTTAGACATGGCAGCAAGAGCCTTCAACCCACCTGGCAGTCAGGAGGCAGAGAGAGCAAATTCTGTCTACTCAGTGTTTTAATTAGGGTTTCTATTGCTGTGATAAAACACCAAGACAAAAAGTGATTTGGGGAGGAAAATGTTTATTTCAGCTTACAATTCTTCACCACAGTTCATCACCAAAGGAACTAAAGGCAAGAACCTCAAGACAGGAACTAAATCAGAGGCCATGGAGGAACACTGCTTACTGGCTTGCTCATCATGGCTTGCTTAACCTACTCTCTTACACACCCCAAGAACACCTCCCCTGAGGAAGCACCGCCCATGATGGGGTGGGCCCTCCTACATCAATCATTAATCAAGAAAATGCCTAACAGACTTGCTACTGATCAATTTTATGGAGGCATTTTTCTCAATTAAGAGTCCTTCTTCCCAAGTGACTCTAGCTTATGTCAAGTTGACAAAAAAATAAAAAATGAAAAAAAAAAAAAACACCCAACCAGGACAATAAACCCCTTTTAAAAGTTGTAATGTTTTACATTGTGATATTGATACATAATTAGTCTTTAAAATTTCACTTTAAAAATCACAGATTCTCTTTGAAATGTTCAAAATCTCTCTAAAAATCCAAAGTCTCTAAAACTCCAAATGGTTTCTCTGAAAAATCCAAGTTTCATAACTATGGGTTCCTGTAAAATCAAAATAAGTTAAATACTTCCATATTCCAAGAGAGAGAACAGACCCAAACATTCTGCCTGAGGCCGACCCAGGGCCCAGCTGCAATCCTGCGAAGCCCAACAACTTGGAGGCATTGGTGAGACTGCCCTACTGATCAACCTGTTAGCTGAGATCCATTTGGGAGAGGTTTCAGAAGCCTGCAGCCTGAGGAAACAAGATCAGCTGAGGAGTTGGCGAGCGAGCAAAACGCAACCCTAGAATGCAAGAGGAGAAGCCGTCCAGCCACCGAACCAGATCACCAGAATTATAAGCCTACACCGACTGGGAACAAGTAAGGCCCCAGAAGACCAGGTCTCGAGCCCCTAGGCCCCAGCCATTGGAGCCCCAGGGACCAGGCAGCTACCTTTCCCTACTCCCTCACCATATTCCAAGAGAGAATGACAAGGGGACAGTCAGAATCAAATCTAAGCAGAACCAAAGTTCAACAATGTAAACCCACAGATTATCTCATAGGTCCAGGCCAGCTCTACTCTATAGCTGCAGCTCTCCTAGGTGGTCATCTCATTATGCTGACTTCTTCATCTCTAACCCTGCCTCATAGTACCTCAGTTCAACTCCTCTCCATTACCCCTTCAACACAGAGGCTTTTACTGCAACTGAGGCTGCACCTTCACTAATGGCCTCTCCTAAACTCTGTCCAGGGATGCCAGGCCTGTTACATAGTAACAAGCCTCATCCTCTCTCCATGACTCCTTCAAGTGTTATGAAATATAATTTTAAGGTGTGTTACTTTTGTTTATGTTGCATTTTTTAATTCTGTGAAGCTGTGTTACTTTGCCTGTCTAAAACACCTGATGGTCTAATAAAAAGCTGACCAGCCAATAGCAAGGCAGGAGAAAGAATATAAGGAAGGAGAAACCTGGGAGGAAGAAAGAAGAAAGAGCAAGAGAACAAGGAGAGGAGAACTTCAGGGGCCAGACACACAGTAAGAAGGAAAGAAAAGGTATACAGAAATAGAGAAATGTAAAAGCCCAGAGGCAAAATGTAGACGGGATAATAAATGTTAAGAAAAGCTGGACAGCAACAAGCCAAGCTAAAGCCGAGCATTTATAATTAAGAATAAGCCACCATGTGTGATTTATTTGGGAGCTGGGTGGTGGGCCTCCAAAGAGTCAAAAAAGTAAAAAAGCTAAGAGCAAAAACACAACATACAAGAGTCACTTGGGTGACTCTTACACATTACCAAGTTTCCTGCCAGCATGAGATTCAACTTTGATCTCCTCTGTACCACAACTTCTGTGTGCTTTCCTATTAGGAAGTTTTTGCCACAATGATGCTGTCTATCTCCCTCTCTCTGTTCTCTCTCTCTCTCTCTCTCTCTCCATTTGTTTACTTTTTAAAATAAATGTAAAATATATACACTGTACACTGTGGAGCCAGAATGACCATCGGAGTGTGGATGATGGTCTGGCTGCAGAGATGCTGAATATACTCCTTGGTGTGGTCAACTGCTGTCTTGGATACTTCCGGTGGGGGTGGGGATCTTTCTACCAACTTCACAAAATAGTGACAATAGACCTTCTCCATGATGCTAAGGCAACCTCAACCATGGTTAACAGAGGTGCTTCAGGCACTGGCTGAGGGAGACTCAGCTTTACATGTAAGTTGAATCTGAATTCCACATTATTATATCTCACTGTCATGTCTTGTGCTTCTAAGAGAACCTCTTTAATTATTTGATCCTCCTTCTTATCATTGAGCTCCAATTGAGCCAAAGCCTGATGGATGGACATGCATTGTATCAATTTTGCCAGATACCACATCTTGTCCATGCTGGGTTTTTTTGTTTTTGTTTTTTTTTTTTTTTTTTTGGTTTTTCGAGACAGGGTTTCTCTGTGTAGCTTTGCGCCTTTCCTGGAACTCACAGAGATCTGCCTGCCTCTGCCTCCCCGAGTGCTGGGATTAAAGACGTGCGCCACCACCGCCCGGCTAATGCTGTGTTTTATTTGTCTCCGACAATGGTAAATTTCTGCTGGTCTCTGAGGTTCTCCAGGCAGGTGTGGTGGGTAAACAATATTCTTCTCCCATTGACAAGAAATGTCAAGAGAAGAACTTGTGTGGATACATGATTGGGGTAAAACTACCAGTGTCTGTGTTGTCCAGATCCTCAGGTTAGGTACCCACGATGCACCCAGCTCTCGAAGCCATGTCTGGTGCTGATCTCTTTTTAATTCACAGCTGATTCTTAGCCCCACCTGACCAGTATCAATTGTCCTATGAAAGCAAAGTTTCACTTTCATGGTTTTGGTCTCTTGTTAATCACAGTGATTTTTTTATTTCCCAGTGACCGGAACCACAGAATCTTAATTCAAAACATCACATAAATGGTCCTCCTAGTGCTACCGCTTCTCTCTTCAACTTCACCAACCAAGTCTCCATCATCTAGATTCCTCTCAGCATTATCCTGCAAATTCACACAGCAGCTCTTTAAGCTCTGAGCACTCAATGGCTTTTCTAGTCCAAAGTTCCAAAGTCCTTCCACATTCCTCCCAAAATCACATGCTCAGGTTTGTCTCAGTAATACTCCATGCCTGGTACCAAATTCTGTCTTAGATATTCTTTTGCTGTGCTTAAAAAAAAAAAGACACTGGGCAGTGGGCACTGTGGTAGCACACAACTTAATCCCAGCACTCAGGAAGCAGAAGCAGGAGGATCTCTGTGAGTTCAAAGTCAGCCTGGTCTACAGAGCTAGTTTCAGGATAGCGAGAGCTATACAGAGAAACTCTGTCTTGAAAAACCAAAACCAAACAAACAAACAAAGTGAGCAAAAGCAGCTTGAGGAGGAAAAGGTTTGTTTCAGCTTACAGTTCCATACCACAGTCCATCGTCACAGGAAACAGGAACTGAAGCAGAGGCCCAGGATCAACTGCGCAGAGAAGGCACCGCCCATACTGGGCTGGGCCCTCCCACATCAATCATTAATCAAGCAAATGCCCCAAGGGACTTGCCTATAGGCCAATCTGATGGAAGCAGTTTCTTCATTGAGAATCCTTCTTCCCAAATGACTCTAGCTTGTGTCAAGTTGACAAAAAACACCAAACAAGCCAGGACACACAGAAGACGGGTAGGGAGTGGGGGTGGGGAGGTGGAAGGGTAGCTATAGAACATCAAAAGCCTTTCTCCAGTGATATATTTCCTCCAATCAATCTCTGTCCCCTAAAAGTTCCACAACATTGCCCAGTAGTGCCACCGACCCAGGACCAAATGTTCAAATATACGAAGCTATGGTGGAGATTTCTCATTCAAAACCATTGGAATTCCTGGCCACTCCCCCAGCTACATGACTGCACAAGTGCTGTCCAGTAGCCAAGCAAGAGGCTTAGTCATCCCAGGCCTTACGTCCTGTGCAATCTGTGCCCTGCGTGGTCATGTAATTTGCCCGCAGCATGATCAGGTAATCTATGCGCATGTGTGGCATAGCTACTTAAGCCCATGTGCACATATTGGGGGGATCTATAAAAAGCGGGTCACAGACTCCTCCCCCTCTTCCTCTCCCTCCCTGCACAATCTTCCATAGGCCTAAGCATATTCCCTCTGTTCCTTCTCTTAATAAAATCTTACAGTGGTTTTTGTCATGCCTTATGGCTTTTCTCACATGGTAAAAGCACGCTTAATGAATAACACAGTGTCACATAATAATAACTAACAAAAATACCTCACCACATAAAGGAGGAAGGAGAGAGCCAATGCTGTAATCGCTCTCTGACACAGCACACACCGTAGCAGATGTGTCTCCCCTCAGCATCACATACAGACAGTGATAAAGAAAAAATGTTTAAGAACAACTTTACTAGGTGTGGCAGTGCACACCTGTAATCCCAGAAGTCAGGAGACGGAAGCAGGAAGATCAGGAGGTCAACCAGCCTGCCTCACAAAAAGGGTGAGGGCAGGAGATGGTGCAGAGTGTGAAGGCACTTCCATCCAAGACATCAGTGACCTGAGTTCAGTTCCTGGAAACTACATGGTGAAAGGACAGTACAGACTCCTGCAAACTGTCTTCTGATCTCCACACACATGCCTTAGCATATGTACACCTCTTTTACATAATACATATATAAAGCAAATTTAGGTGCTAGGGTGCAGCCCAGTGCTCAAACACTTCCCTAGCATATGTGAGTCCCATCTCAGCAGTACAACAAAAAATCCATATTTTAATCCCAATTGTTCATTTGTGCACACATGTGCTCAATGTAGCATGTCACAGCATGTGTATGGAAGTCAGAGGACAACTTGCAGGAGTTGGTTCTCTCACGTGGGTCCCAGGGATCAAATCCACATCATTAGGTGTGGTGGTATTGTATTCCCCGAAATATTGTGCATGCTAATAAACGTATCTGGGGTCAGAGAACAGAACAGCCACAATATTAAACATATCGGATAGGCAGTGGTAGCACATGCCTTTAATTCCTAGGATTCCTAGATCCTACCTGGATCTCTGTGTGTTCAAGGATACAGCCAAGCATGGTGACTCATGCCTTTAATCCCAGAAAGTGAGCCTTTAATCCCAGGGAGTGATGGCAGAAAGTAGAAAGGTATATAAGGCATGAAGACCAGAAACCAGAAGCTTTTAGCTGGTTAAGCTTTCAGGCTTTGGAGCAGCAGTTCAGCTGAGATTCATTCTGGATGAGGACTCAGAGGTTTCCAGTCTGAGAAAACAGGATCAGCTGAGGAACTGGCAAGGTGAGGTGGCTGTGGCTTGTTCTGCTTCTCTGATCTTCCAGCATTCACCCCAATAACTGGCCTCAGGTTTTATTTTATTAATAAGACTCTCTAAGATTCATGCTACAATTAGGCTTGGCAGCAAGCACCTTACCTATTGAACTAATTCACCGTCCTCCAAAATCAAAATGTTTGAAAAGTGTCTAAATTGAGAGAGACTCATGGGCCCCACTCCTTTCTAAGGATCCATAGGCAGTTAATTATTGCTGGGGGAGGGAAAGATGTTTTTCACAGCCACCGCAAGTTGCCTGTGCTCAAAGAAGTAACCCAGTTAAACTCAGTGGTTCACAAGGAGGGAGAGAGGGAGGGAGGGGAGAGAGGGGGGGAAGGGGAGGGAAGAGGGAGGAAGAGAGAGTAGGAAGGGGAAAGAGAGGGAGGGAAGAAAGAAGGAAGGAAGGAAGGAAGGAAGGAAGGAAGGAAGGAAGGAAGGAAGGAAGGAAGAAAGGAAGGAAGGAAGGAAAAAGTTGGGAAGAGAAAGGAGATCAGCGAAAGTAGGAGGAGAGAGAGGGGGTGATGAAGGATGACTATGTCAAATACTGTATATACATGATGAAAATTTAGTGCAACCCACTACTGTGTATAATTAATATATGCTAATAAAATGTTTTAAAATGCATAAACCTTCTGGTGGCAGCCCACATAAAGGATATGGAAGAAAGACACTTTTCTTTTTGTCCCTGTTTCCTCACTCCCACTAGCAAGTGCATCTATCCTACTGGTGCAGCAGTGTTAAAGCCAGCTGCCTCAGGATCCCAACTCAGAATGAAGACAGCAGCTGTCCAGGAATCCTACAGGACTTCAGGGCCAGAGTGGGACTGAGTCGGGCTGAACAACGTAGATTCTCAGCCTTTCCATCAAGAGATAGCCTCTGTTAGACTACTCAGACCACATCCAGGAAGGCAGTCTATAAATCTCCTTTTAATGTATAGACTCATTCTATAAGTTCTGTCCCTTTAGAAAATCCCACCTAATACAAAAGGTTAGACAGAAGGACTGTGAGTTCTAAGCCATCCTGGGCTATGTAGGAAGCTCAAGAGAGAGCAAGAACTCTCAGCAAGAACTACTGAGCAGAGGGCATGGCTCAGTGGTAGAATGCTTTCCTTGCAAGCATGAAGATGGGGGTGTTTCCCATCTGCGAACCACAAAAATTAATAAAAACTACAATAATAAAGTAATAAAGAACTAGTGGAATGTTGAGTGAATCATGATAATTCCACAGGCTTTGGGCCATTGTATAACCACTGATCAATATAGATCAGAACTGGGATAAATAGTGCAAATTTATAATCCCAGGATGTGCGCGAAACAGGCAGGAAGAGTGATTTTGAGGGTGGTCTCAGCTACAGAGCAAGATCCTGCCTCAAAAACAAGTAAGGAACCAGGCAGTGGTGGCACACACCTTTAATCCCAGGCAGAGGCAGGCAGATCTCTGAGTATGAAGCCAGCCTGGTCTACAAAGTGAGCTCCAGAACAGCCAAGACGACACAGAGAAACCCTGTCTCAAAAAAGAAAAACAAACAAACATTAAAAAAAAAATGAGTCAGGGAGATGGCTCAGTGATTGAGAAGCACTATTCCAGAGGACCCAGGTTCAATTCTCACCACTTATACCACAACTTTACTAGATACACCCGTGAAGAAAATGCCTCCCTCTTCCCCAGCACCCATTACCCACCAATAACCCCCCTTTGGGTCGCTCCTTGTCTAAGATGGATCTCAGCTTCAGGTGATCCATTGCCATCTTCTGAACTCTGCAAGCACCAGTCATGAACAGGATACACAGACATACATGCAGGCAAAACATCCATACACATTAAATAGTAAGTAAGTAAGTAAGTAAATAAATAAATAAATAAATAAATAAATAAATAAATCTAAAAATTAAAATAAAATGAATGAATATAGCTAAAAATAAAACAATAAATTGAATTTTGAGTTGTTATGGGAGGCTTTTTCTCTTTTTAGGGGGGCTGCCACCCAGCTCCCAAATAAATCACACATGGAGGCTTATTCTTAATTACCTTAATTACCAATGCCTGGCCTTAGCTTGGCTTAGTTTCTAGCCAGCTTTCCTTAACTTAACTTATCCCGTCTACCTTTTGCCTCTGGGCTTTTCCATTCTCTTACTTCTGTATCTTACAATTACTCCATGGCTTGCTGTGTAGCTGGATGGCTGGCCCCTGGAGTCCTCCTCCTTCTCTGGCTACTAGATCTTATCCAGGACCCCTTTCCAGATTTCTCCCTCTATATATCCTCTCCTGCCAGTCCCACCTATCCTTTCTCCTTCCTTGCTATTGGCTAGTTCTTTATTAGACCATCAGGTGTTTTACACAGGCACAGTAACACTGCTTCACAAAGTTCAACAAAAGCAACATAAACAAAAGTAACACACCTTAAAATATTCTACTACACCGAGTTGCAGAAACAGCCTTGGAATAATTTCTAAAATCTTAAGTAATACCAGAAAAGTATATACTAGTCATTTAAAAAATGACAGCAAAATGATTTTTTTATTTTGTGTGTATGAAAATTTTGCCTGCATATATGTACATGCACTATGTGCATGCCTGGTGCCTGCAGGGGTCAGAAGAAGGCACTGGATCCCCCAGAACTAGAGTTACAGACAGTTATAAGCTACCATGTAAGTGCTGGGAATAGAACCTAGGTCCTCTGCAAGAATAAACAGTTCTCTCTTAACTGCTGAACCACCCCCCCCATCCAATCTTATGCGGTCAAAGTATGTAAATTATGTATGGTATGAACATTGAAAATACACAAAAAAGTGTATGTAGCTTTTTCAGTTTAAATGAGTGGGACAAGCTCTGAGAAGGAAGAGCTGTCTCAGGTTTCTATTGCAGTGATAAACACCATGACTAAATGCAACTTGGGGAGGAAAGGGTTCGAGTCAGCTCACAGTCCATCATGAGGGCGGGGCAGGAACCTGGAGGCAGGAACTGAAGCAGAGACCATGGAGGATGCTGCCTACTCTCCAGACTACACTCAACTGCTTTTCCTACAAAGGACCGCCTGCCCAGGGATGGCGCTGCCAATGCTGGCTAGGCCCTCCCTCATCAATCATTCGTTAAGAAATTCCCCCCACAAGCCAGGCTTTAATCCCTTTAATCCTAGCACTAGGGAAGCAGAGGCAGGCAGATCTCTGTGAGTTCGAGGCCAGCCAGGTCTACAGAGCAGTCAGAGCTACACAGAGAAACCCTGTCTTGAAAAACAAAACAAAACAAAAAACCAACTCCCTCCCCTAAAAGAAAGAAAAGGAAGGAAGGAAGAAAAAAGGAAAATGTCCCCCCATAGACTTGCCTATAGGCCAATCTGCTTAAAGCATTTTCTCAGTTGTTTCCTTTCCCCTGATAACTCTAGATTGTGTCAAATTGAAAGACAAAACATAAACAAAAAAATCTTAATCAGGACAGGAGTCTACCACACAAAGAAAAGTAAGTAAAAGTAGGAATAACTTTATTGAGAAATGGGATATATAGTTTTCTGTATCTGATTAGTTTGCATTAAGTGAAATCATTTATGTAGTTCTTACTCCCTCTCCTGTCTATCTCCCTGAAAAGAGCCAGAGGCAAGAGTTTACCCAGTCAAGGTGAAGTTCCTGTGACATTTTAACAAGAATATTGTTTTGTTTTGTTTTTTGTTTTTGTTTTTTTGTTTTTTCGAGACAGGGTTTCTCTGTGTAGCTTTGCGCCTTTCCTGGAACTCACTCTGTAGTTCAGCCTTGAACTCACAGAGATCCACCTGCCTCTGCCTCCCGAGGGCTGGGATTAAAGGCGTGCGCCACCACATAGTGGTTAGTTCGTTCTACCTTTCCTGAGGACTGAGGGTGATACAGGATATGAAAATGCCAAGGGATGTTAAAAGCTTTATATAAGGTTTGGGAAATCTGGGAGGTGAATTCAGGACCATTGTCAGACTGGAGAGAGGTGGGAATCCCAAATCAAGGAGTAATCTCCTGGAGAAGGGGGTCAGAGATTGTCTGAGCCTGTTTGTTAGTCGTTGGAAAGGCCTCAACTCAGCTTGAGAATATATCTACTAGAACCAGGAGATACTTAACTTGTCTGACCGTGGGCATGTGAATAAAATCAAATTGCCAGTCAGTCCCCAGGAGGGAGCCCCTAGCCTGGTGGGTAAGAAAAGGGTGGCTCCAATATTTAGAATTAGGGTCAGACTTTTGACAAATTTTACAAGAGGCAGAAATAGTTTTTAAAAACTTTAAGTCCTCAGGGGTGGACTGTAGGTGAGCTTTGACAAAATGAGACAGAGCCTGACTATTAGGATTAAAGAGCTGGTGTACACAGTATAGAATTTGCCAAGTGTCAGGGGGTGACTATGAGGATGTGGGTTGTAGTGTATGGATTGATTCCCTGCAGTGGGTGGGGTGAATCTGGGCCCTGGAGGGCTGCTATCCTAGCTGCCTAATCAGCTTGGTTATTTCCCTTGGAGATGATGGAGTTGTTGGTCTAATGAGACCAGCAGTGAATAATTCCTATAGCTTTGGAGAGATGGGGGACTTTTAGCATGGCCATAATTTGGCCTGAGTTAGTTATAGATCCTCCTTTTGGTGTAAGAAGCCCACACTCTTTCCAGATGGCAATATGGGACAGGAGGCTATGAAAAGCATATTTAGAATATGTGTAAACATTTAGGGATTGTCCTTGTATTAATTGGAAGGCATAGGTAAGGGCTATTAGTTCAGCCTGCTGGTTAATAGTGTGAGCAGGGAGTGCCTGTGCTTTAACCACCCTAGTATCTAACTCTATGGCATAGCCTGCTTTATGGGTCTCCTCATGTAAAAAGGAGCTGCCATCTGTGTACCAGGTACAGGTGGCCTGAGGCAACATGCCCTCCTGTATGTGTGAAGGATGGGGCAGTAGTTCCTCTAGGGTTTCAGTGCAGAAATGAAATGAGGAGTAGTCAGTATTAGGTTGAGGGAGAAGACTTGAGATATTGAGGGGTGGGCAAAATTGAAAAGTAAATGTGGCATCTTGCAGTAACTTCACCTGGAGAGAAAGAACTTGGGAAGGAGGTAGAGTTTGTAAGCTTTGTAAGTCAAGAGATGGGACAGGTTGTGGTGGGAGAAGATAGTGGTGGGTGACCTAAAGGTTAGTTTCATTGAATCACAAATAATGAGCTCAGCAGCTGCTAGAGCACATGTGCAGGGTGCCCATCCCTGGGTGGTAAGGTCTAGTTTTTTTTTTGACTGGTATGCTACAGGTGCAAAGGAAGGTCCCAACTGGTGGCCTAGGACCCCAAGGGCATATCCCTCTTCTTCTGTTACATAGAGGGAGAAGGGATGAGTTAGGTCTGGGAGATGAAGGATTAGAGCCTGGAGAAGAGCCTGTTAGAAATTCTGAAAGGGCTTACTAATGGGATGGAGGAGGGGGTTTGTGTGGAGAGCCAAGAGCTGCCTCATATAAGGGGTGAGCAAGGAGAGAAAAGGGGGATCCAGGAGCATAAGAAGTCAACTATTCCTAGAAATGATAAAATCTGTTTAGTAGAGAGGACTACAAGAGACTGGATTAAGTGCTTTCTATCTAAAGTAATAGCCTTGTGGGTTGGGGTAATGGTTAGACCCAAGTACGTATCCTGAGGGGTGGACAGTTGGACCTTGGAAGGTGAGACTCTATAGCCCTGGCTGGATAAGAAATTTAGGAAAGCAGAGGTGTTAGTTTGGCTAATTTGTAATGATGGACTGCAAAGTAGAATGTCATCTACATACTGTATGAGTTTAGAGTTGGGGAGAGACAAAGAGAGTAAGTCAGAAGCCAGGGCCCCACCAAATAGGTGTGGACTGTCTCAGAATCCCTGGGGTAGGACAGTCCAAGTGGGCTGTGTGGATAGGTGAGTGTCAGGGTCAGTCCAGCTCAAAGAAAAGGTATTTTGAGACTCAGTGCTGAGAGGGAGAGAGAAGAAAGCATTCTTGAGATCCAGAACTGAGAAATAGGAGGTTCCTGAATGGATAGTGGAAATAAGTATGTAAGGGTTAGAGATACTACAGGATAGAGGGGGACCACTGTACTGTGGGATGTCTTTCAGTATGCTGTGAATATGTGTTGCTCTGATTGGTTGATAAATAAAGCTGTATTGGCCTATAGCAGGGCAGGATGGAGCCAGGCGGGAAAATCCAAGAGAGATAATGAAAGGAGAAAGGAGAGTAAGGGGAGACGCCAAACTGCTGTCCAAGGAGCAACATGTAATGGGACACAGGTAAAGCCATGGAACACATGGCAATACATAGATTAACAGAAATGAATTAATTTAAGATGAAAGAGCTAGCTAGCAAGAAGCCTGCCATAGACCATACAGTTGATAATTAATATAAGCCTCTGAGTGATTACTTGGCTATGGGACCTCAGGGCTGGGCGGGTGGGACACAGGAAAACTTCCAGCTACATTATGGCTGTGGGATCTCAGGGACAGGCAGGACACAGGAAAACTTCCAGCTACATTTTGGCCCCCAATGTGGTAGCAAGAATTTCCACCCAAAAACCTTAGAAAGCTTTTAAAAAGGGTTCTAAAATGGATCCAAGAACAGCTTCTAATTCATGTCGCTCATGGCGGGACACAGTACAGAGACGTGTCCCTGGCCTCAGCAGGCTTCAGTGTCAACATGGCAGACTTCCATGGTCTCTGATGGGCTGGGCCTCGATACGAAGAGGCTTCTCCCAGCCACTGCCTGCTGGCATGGGAGCACAGCTGTGGGCTTAAAAACATAGGCATTGGGGGGCACTCACCAACCTAAGACAGAGCGCCTGTGTGGCCTGGGCAGGCGTCTCCATGACGAGTAAGGTGACCTGCTGATGTCCCACGCAACCTAAGTCAGAAGCTCATTTTTCTAGCAAAAGGGGGACCTGTAGGGCACCACCCCCCCCCACCCCCCCACCCCCGTTTTGGGTAACTGTTGCCTTGCTTGCTGACCTTGACCTTGATATCCTTCCTATGCTAATTCCCTGCTGGGTTCCACCCTCCTGAATGCTTAAGGGAAGTTCCTTGTCTGTGTATCCTGCATAATGGGCATTAACAGCTTAGATGCAAGATTGTAAAACATCAGTAGTGAACTTCTGCCCTCTGGGGTTCTCCCATTGTGCTGTAAGCCTGTATTTAAGACCTCCTCCCTCCTTCAATAAACGGCATTTGGGAAAAAAGAAAAAAAAGAAAAAAAGAAAAACAAACAAAATGTCTAAGTTAGTTTGGGAAGCTGTAAATCTCTTTCTTTTGGGTGATCAGAGCCAAGGTAAAGATGAAATCAGGAACATCTATTCACACATTACTGCTATAATGACATGTTCATGAGGCTCAATAGATGGTTCAATACCTAAGAGCACCTGCTGCCCATTCACAGGGCCTGACTTTGATTTCCAGCACTCAAAGATAGATCACAACTATCTGTAACTACAGGCACCAGGGAATCACACCCTCTCTTATGACTCAACTGGTACCTGGCATGCACTTAATATATACACTGGCTAATGTTATACACCTGAATTTCATTCCTTTTGAAAATAACATATACATGCAGAAAACCTTTTTTAAAATATGGAAAAACATTATATATTTAAAGAAGGTTCTTAAAGAAGGTGAAAAATCTCTACAAAGCTATGGCTCTCCTGCAAATCACTATGTGAACCAAGCTGACCTCAAACTCAAAAATATCAGCTTGCTGCTGTCTTCCAAGTCCTGGGATTAAAAGCATGCACCTCTAAGCCCAGTTGAAATATGCTTGTTAAATGATCTATGTTTAAATAGAATTAAAGAATAAATTAAGATTTTAAAAGAAACCATTAATGTTCTGATGAACAGTAATAGTCTTTAATAATAATATAAACTGGCAAATAATTTCATATATTCTCAATAAATTGTTACTTTCACCCATTAAAAAAAAGGCATACTACTTAATACTGCTTTCCAGAATTGGAGAGATAAGCATGACGTGTTGGTACCTGCACCATGTTAAAAAAACCTAGTGGGGTGGGGCCAGCAGCCAGTGCTGCTACTGCTTCTGTCCTAACCACACTGCAGTTTAAATCAATGGTCAAAAAATGATTACAGATTCACGATAAGACAGATTCAGATGGAATAAAACTCTAAATGGTTTACAGTGTGTGTAAAAAGGTACATAGGCTTGAGAGAGAGATATAGTCATAAAAACAAAATAAAGTCTTAAAAAATAAAATAATATATAAAAATATAATAATCCATGCAAAAATGGAAATTACACAGAGAGTCTGGATTATGTTGTCTTTGGGATTTTTAACTAGAGAGAGACATTTGATTGTAAGGGCTGCTGAGTTAAATCTCTCTCCCCCCCATATATATAATATAAATATTATATATTATAAATATATATATTTTAAAGGTATCTGACTTCAAAATTTATGTCTAAGGATATGTTGCTTTGGAAAAGAGGTTCTGCTTTTCTTTCCACAGATGAGAAGCTGTGGATTCCTTCCAGGTTAATATGGTTCCATCAAGGAAGACCCCCTGAGAGGTCTCCAGATGATCCAACATCCAGAACAGCTTCAAGGCAACTAACTCAGAGAATACAATCTCACAGACTACTCCAGGCAGGACTTGACCATAATCCTACAATTTTCTTTGTGTCCCCCTAAGACTACCAGCATCCCCAATCAGCAGGAAGTAGCCTAGAAAACTACACCCACATTCCCCAAAAAAATGGATTATGGATGTTTGTCTTTGTTTAGGGGTTAATTAAAAACTGTTACTGGTCACAGTCAATCTCTTTCTAAAAGAAAAAAAGGGATATGATATAGATATGATAGGATAAAAGGGTAGATTATTGAATCTACTTTTAAAGAGCAACAACTTGTTTAAAATTATTTACATTGCTATGGATTTTAGTATATTGATAAAAATTTAAAGTTAATTTTGTTATATTACATATGTATTTCTATTCTTGTTTAAGGTATTATGTTCATGCAACTCATTTAAAATTGTAAAATATAATTAAAAATACAGAATAATTAGTTATTTATGATAATCAAATTTATAGTCATGTTAGTTTTTCAGGTATATAAAGATATATTTCAATTAGGTAATTTTCACACACTTCAAAGACCTACAGAATATGGCATTTAAAATGTTTTAAAAACTTTGACTTTCTGGACAGTGAGACATGTCTGCTCCTGGCAGCACCAATTTATTTCAAAGAGGAAGATAGGCATCAAAGCCACTCCATATGGAGTTTATCTTCTTCTTGGCAAAACTGGCCATTTGGGCAAGAAACTGCTCATGCCTGGACTGATTGATAATATGTTGTATAAACTGGATATTTAGAACCCATAGGAAAATGACCACTGATTTTACCAAAACAAGGAAAAATGGCCCTTCAGGTTCCTGCTTCACAGAGGAGATTGTCAGACATTCTACAGGACACAGGGAAAAGTGACTCTAGGCTTATAGGCTGAAGATGGATGCCCCAACATTGCAGAGGAACTTTGGGTGACTGTCCAGGCAGCCAGCTGTCTCTGTCATTTCTAGATTTATTGAAGTTGCTTGCAATGCACTTCCTGTTTACTTAGGTAATATTATATCCTTCTGGGGTCTTTGATGGAGTTGAAGACTAGATAGTTATAATTATAGCTTTTCTTGGTCATGATAAAAGATAAATTATATATAAAACTTTAGACTCACAAAAACAGGATAGATGGTAGAATATTTTCTAATTTTGTCAATGATAAATAGACCATATATTGTAACTGTAATTCTTGCTTTATAACTGTTTTGTCATATGTAATTTTACTATGTAAAAGTTAAAACCTTCCTTTTTGATTAGACAGAAAAGGGAAAGTGCTGTGGGATGTCTTTCTGTATGCTGTGAATATGTGTTGCTATGATTGGTTGATAAATAGAGCTGCATTGGCCTATGGCAGGGCAGGATGGAGCCAGGCAGAAAAATCCAAGAGAGATAAGAGGGAAGAGAAAGAAGAGGCAGAGAGATGCCATACCACCATCCAGGTAGCAGCATGTAATGGCATACAGGTAAAGCCAGGGAACATGTGGCAACATATAGATTAATAGAAATGGGCTAAGTTTAGTTATAAGAGCTAGCTATCAAGAAAATTGAGCCATAGGCCATGGCCATGCAATTCGTAATTGATAAAAGCCTCTGTGTGTTTATTTGGGTCTGAGCGGTTGGAGGACCTGGTAGGACACAAGAAAACTTCCAACTACAGCATCAAGCTTAGAGGTTTGAGGGTTTCTAAAAGTCATCTCAGAGGAGATGTTGGGCTTTTATTGTTGGAAGGCTTATTCCCCATGGTTGAGGCAGAGAAAAATAAACAAATGAGATCCAATGGCTTTTGATCTGCGGTTGTAGATGGACCCGGTCTAGGTTCCCAGCATGGGGAGGTGCCAGGAGAATCTGTTCAGCGTGAGAATGGACCACAAGATATACAACAAAATTCACTTTAAGAGTTTTTTTGGTAGAGAGTGGGGAAAGGGAAAAGGGGGGAGTGCACAGGTCTGTCTGCAAGAAATGTGGTGCAGAGAGGGTGTGGGTCTGGTGAGTCCACTTTTAAAGGTAGCTCAGCGCATGCATATAGATTACATGGGATGTAAGGTCCTGCGATGACTAAGCATTTTGCCTGATGGTGCTGATGGTGCATGCGTGGAGATGGGACCCCAGAAGTGGTTAGGAGGATGTGGAAATGATATCAAGTGCCACAAGGTGGAAGGAGAGAAATGACTCCCAAGAGTTGTCCCCTGATCTCTTCCACATGGGCTCCATGGTATTTTTATGCATGTAAACACACACCCATACACACAGAGATACACACAAACATACAGACACAGACACACTGACACACACACACACACGCTATTTTAAAAAATTAAATGAACCAGAGGAAGGAAAAGCTTATAGAGGGAATAATTGCTGTAGACTGCTGATTGCTAAAGCTGGCTTTTACAAAAACAGGATAGAAATGAAAATTGTAAGGACATGAAAAAAAAGGGGGGGCGGGATCCCCTTTACCTTGGAATCTGCTTGAAGCCTCTCACCAGCAGCAGAGCAAGGATTCCAGAACAATTAACAACTGCTTGGGGCCTTTCTTCCTTCCAGATACAAACCTGCAAGTGTTTAGAAGTCTCAGTAGAAACCTTGCTTGCAGGGAAAAAACATGTACAACTCCTTGTGCAACTCTAGTGGCTCACAGTTTTACCTTATCGGATTATAATTCTATCCAAAGCACCTCAGGAGCCACCCTATTGTTGTGTGATATTTTGTGTTCTGACAAATAAAGCTTGCTTGGAGTCAGAGGGTGCAGCTAGCCACTAGTTAACCATAGAGGTCTGGAGGTCTATATAGAGAGGAACAGGAAGTGATAAGGCGAGGCAGAGACAGGATCTCAGCCCCTTTTTAATCAGAGGATCCAGAGAGGTAGGAAGTGACTATGACTACTCCCTTGCTTCTCTGATCTTTCAGATTTTTACCCCGATATCTGACTCCTGGTTTTTATTGATAAGATTAATTACATTTATGCTTCACCCTATAATCTCAAAGGGAGGATGAGATGTGATCCATCATAATGGTATATATGGTGAATGCTAAGACAATTGCAACTCTCCCTTGAAGAGCCCATACCAACACTTGGGTGTGTCTTGCTTAGTTTCTGTGACTCTTCTTTGAGAAGCACACACCAATGCTCTTGAGTGTGCCTTTTTTCTTTAGAGTGTCTATCAAAATGCCTTTTAAAAATTATGAGTGTCATATACTCACATAGATACATACATAAATAAAAGTCTTAAAAACAAATTGTGTCTATGTGCACGAGTGTGGATGTTCAGGGGCCACAGCATGCATGTGGAGGTCAGAGGGCAACCTTAGGTGTTGGTTCTCTTTCCACCTTGTTTGACACAAGGTCTTTTATTATTTGTCACTGCATAAACCAGGTAAGCTGGTCAGGGGTATTCCCGTCTCTGCCTCCCATCTGGCAGATGTTAGGATTGGGGTAACAGACGTGTAGTAGCACATCTGGCTTTATGCAGGACCTGAGGATCCAAATTCAGGTCTTGAGCTTGCACAGTAAGTGTTGTGCCCACTGACTCATCTCCCCAGCCATAAAATATCTTTAATAAAACCTCCAACTTTGCTTCACACTGACTAGTCTTGCAATCTTTTCTGCATCAAAGTCATGAATCCTGGAACTCCTCGGGCTGCTGCAGGTACCAGCATGGAGCTGTCTCTCTGCTCCTCATTGACACCTACTCTAGTATTCCTATTATACTTTTTGCTTTCGTGTATGTGACATTTCGTCATTTTTAGATTGAAACTGACCCTGAAAGTTTTCCTTGATTCTAACTAAGAACCTTGGAGACTCATTTCTGTGTATCCTATTTCCTACAGCGAGGCAGTTGGAGCTAAGGTCAAAAGCTGAACAAGAAGAAATGAACCTTGATTGCTAGAAGAGACCATATGTAAATAAATTAATCCATAGCACCAAATGGGGCTGTCATTCGGCCTGACATGGGAGACAGGTCCCCTTCTTTATTGGATCACAAAAATGGTGACGTTTTTGGGTCTTTGAGATAAGCCTGAAATTGGCCTTAGAGTTCAGCAGATATTAAGCACTCAGTCCTCAAGGATTCTTTGGGCTGGCCTTCTGGGATAGGAGTCACACAGAGTCAAAAGGAAAGTTTCTTTTCTAGATTTATTTCGTGCATGCAAGTGGGGTGTGTGTGTGGGGGGGGGGAGCTCTCCCTCTGTTATATGGGTTCCAGGATCAAATACAGGCTATTACACTTGGTGGCAACAGCCTTTATGTACTGAACCATCTCCCTGACCTCTGAAAGTCAAGGAGCTTTTCAAGGCAACTGCTGACTCATTTCCTTCTCTTCATCCAAATAGCAGATGAACTTTCAGTTATTCAGGATTCTTCCAGAAAAGCTGAACCATTTGTTTAGGAAAACTAAACAAGCAAACAAAAAACCCTCCAGGGTCAAATATACTAACAAAAAACAAAGTCCATTTTTTCCCCTAATATTTCCAAATGACTTGCCCTGTAACATTTGGTCCAAATTCAGAACAATCACCTTAGGAGGAGTTTGTGCAGATGTTTTAGCAGCTCCAAACTGAAATGTAAGAGCCTATGGTCTTGTGGAAGAGAAGCTATATTCGTTATCTCTTATTTCCCACCAGCTCACTACAGACTGCCTCAGCCTAACACAATAGCCATGTATTATCTCCTGCTCTGGGACAGGCAGCTGGCCTGAGCTTAGCTGAGTGTTGCCGGCTGGGCTGTTCACAAGGCTACCACAGAGCTGTTAGCTGTGGCTGCAGTCATTTCAAGGCTTCAGCAAGATCTTTATCCCAGCTGAAGCCACACAGCTTTTAGCAGGATTTAGGTTCCCACAGACTGATGGACTACTGGCCAGAGAACTCCCTCATTTTCTTGCCATGTGGGTACCCTACAGCATGGCACTGGCTTCCATCAGAGTGAGTAAAGGAGAGACCCAGGGGAAGCAAGCCAAGATCAAAGCCAGGGTCTCCTTTGGCACTTGCTCTCTTCTGTTCATAAGAACTAAGTTACTAACTCGAGTTCATGTTCAAAGAGGAGGAGTTATAGCAGGAGGTGGGGCTTAGTGAGGGCCACTTGAGAAGCGAGCTATGCAGGGCTGTAAACCAAGAGTTAATAAACATGACGGGGCTGGAGAGATGGGTCAGCGGTGAAGAGCACTTGCTGTGCAATCTTGAGAAGAGTTCAGACCTCAGGACCCACTAACAAGCCACATGTAACCCCAGCTTTGAGGTAGCCTGGCTGAGAAAATGCAAGCCCCAGATTCAAGGAGAAATAAGGAAAAGAGGCAAATTTTTCTTATAACAGAATTCCAAATAATGGAGTAATGTACTCAGGTATGCCCTTTCAAGAGTCGAGGCTTCATCCTACAGTCCTCTAAAATGTGGGCAGAACTTAGGACTTGTCTTACACACACACACACTCAAGACACAGGGCAAAAAAGTGATGTGTGATCCTAATTAGTCTTATTAATAAAAACCCGGAGTCAGATATTAGGGTGTCAAGATCAGAGAAGCAGAGCAGCAGCCACAGTCACTTCTTAACCTCTTCAGATCCTCTGACCAAATGGGGGGCTGAGAACCTGTCTCCTCCCACCTTATATTCCTGTTTCCACCTCCCTAGTGGTGGGATCAAAGGCAGCGTGCACCACCACTGCCTGGCTCTGTTTCTCTTTTAGACTGGTTCAATCAATGTAGCCCAGGGTGGACTTGAACTCCTGATCTTGCTGCTTCCTCCTCGAAAGGGCTGGGATTAAAGGTGTGTGCCACCACTGCCTGGCCTCTATGTTTAACTAGTGGCTGGCTAAACCCTCTGATCTCCAGGCAAGCTTTATTAGAACACAAACAAAATATCATACAACAAGAGTGCAACCATACAGTGGAAAAACTAGCAAAAACTGCCATACTCAGATGGCCAAAGCATCACTTCTAACATGTTCCCTTTGGCATTATGTGAGTCAGGTATCTCTATATGTAGCATTTTCCTCAAATCCTATAATCATAACCTATTTATATAAAAAATACCACACAAATTCAAATCAAGGAGTATTTTATAATACCTGATCATATGCCTCAAAACAGAAACAGTCAAGTCAAAGTCATGAAATGTAAGACTAAGTAAGTACCAGAGGAGACAAGGGTGATTGTATGACTAAGTGCAGCCTCCAGGCTTTGCATTAATAAAACCTGAATAGGGCTGGAGAGATGGCTCAGCGGTTAAGAGCACTGGCTGCACTTCCAGAGGACCAAGGTTCAGTTCCCAGCATCCACATGGCAGCTCACAGCTGACTGTAATTCCAATCCCAGAGGACCTAACACCCTCACACAAATGTACATGGAGGCAAAATACCAATGCACATAAAATAAAAATAAATAAATTAACTCTAAAACAAAAACAAAATAAAACCTTAATAAAAGTCTGGAGTTTTTGTCAGTAATTATCTTAGTTAGGGTTTCTATTGCTGCAATGAAACACCATGACCAAAAATCAAGTTGGAGAGCAAAGGGTTTATTTGGCTTACATTTCCACATTGTTGTTCATCACCAAAGGAAGTCAGGACATAAATTCAAGCAGGCAGGAACCTAGAGGCAGGAGCTGATGCAGAGGCCATGGGGGGTGCTGCTTACTAACTTGCTTCCCATGGTTCCCTCACTCTGCTTTCTTATAAAATCCAGAACCACCAGCCCAGGGATGGCCCCACCCACAATGGGCTGCCCCCCCCCCCCCATCAATCACTCATTGAGAAAATGCCTTACAGCTGGATCTTATGGAGGCATTTTCTCAACTGAGGCGCCTTCCTTTCTCATGACTCTAGCTTGTGTCAACCAGCCAGGTCAGTAATAATGTATGAGTGCTGGCTTTCTAACTCTGTAAATGTAAGATCAGGGGGACACTGGGTGAAGAGAACACCAGAATTTTTTTCTACCCTTTGCCACTTCTCTGTAAAACTAAAATTATTACAAAATATTTTTTTCTTTCAAAAAGCAAAGCTTAATAGTTCAAAAGGGTGACGACTGCAGGACTTTCTCCTAGGTCAGTTCCAGGCTCGACTTATTTCAAACCCTCTTTTGCCTTCACTGGGGTTTGTGTCACACTACTGAATGAGATGGCACACAGCTGGGTCAGAATTCCTAGAAATAATTCCATTATTGGGAGAAACAACGATACCTTGTGATGAAATTGCTCAGGTTTAAGTCATCTCTCCTTCATCCAGACATTCAAACAGTCCAGGGCCCCTCCAGGGCACTTGAGGATAAAGCAAGGTGTGAAGGTAGGGAAAAAAGGAAAAAAAAATAAAAAACAGGTTCTAACCAATCTCCAGTTAAGGGGCGCTTTCAGACACCCCCCTTTTCAGACAGAGGATAACACAGGCCACTGGTGTCACACAGCCAGGCGTTGCCTGTGGGTCACACAGCTGGTGGTCAGAGCTCCTAAACAACTATTAGCTTAGCAGGAAATTCTACAAGTATTTCAGAAGCAAGGAACCACTGCCAGGACTGCCACTCCTGTCTGTCTGTGGCCCCCACCAGTTCCACTCAGCAGCTTTCAGCAAGTCTCAGACCAGGTACTCACGCCTCCCTGAACTGTTCTCTGAGGCCTCCCACCCGCAGGCTCGGCCATGGTTTTCCAGGCCCTTTTGTACTGCCTCATAACATCTGATCACATATGGTAACCTTGTCTTTATCTCCCCGGCATACAGTAGGCTCACTCAGGGTGTGGTTCAAAGTTTAAAAAAAAAAACAAAAAAACCCCAACCCACCAAAAAACAAAAAACAACTGTGTACTGTCATAGTGGGCTCCCAACAAGCCATTATTGAGTAGCTGAAAAGAAGCTCTTGCTGAAATACAAAGCCCTAGCCAGGAGGAACTAGGCCATCCAGGGCAAGAACACCAGTGCTCCAGTTAGGCTTCAGAATCATCTGCCAAAGAGAGGGTAAGAGAAAAGACTAAGTAGCAACAGCTGCCCACCCCCCACCCCACCCCCCGCCCTGCCTTTTCCCCATTTATTTATTTATTTATTTTATTTTTTTGGTTTTTCGAGACAGGGTTTCTCTGTGTAGCTTTGTGCCTTTCCTGGAACTCACTCGGTAGCCCAGGTTGGCCTTGAACTCACAGAGATCCGCCTGCCTCTGCCTCCCGAGTGCTGGGATTAAAGGCGTGCGCCACCACCGCCCGGCTCCCCGTTTATCTTTTATTTATTTATTTATTTTGACTTAAGGTTTCTTTCCAGTGGCTTAGGCTGGCCTTCAACTCCAGATCCCCCAGCCTCCACCCCCAAACTGCTGGGATTACACGCGCGAGCCACCACGCCCAACTAGCAACAGCCTTTTGAAATACTGATAGGTTTTCCCTCCATATTCATGTTTTATCGCGCCCACACACATTACCATGCTGCTTATGGCTAATTAGACACAGAGAGGTCATATTTTCACAAAGGTTATTTGAAATCTAGGGGGTCTCAGAATACCATTCATTAAAACGTGCACAAGCACTCTGGCAGTGGTGGCCCACGCCTTTAATCCCTGAGGCAGAGACAGGCGGATCTAGGTGAGTTCAAAGCAAAGCCGGGTCTACAGAGCCAGTTCTGGGACAGCCAAGACTACACAGAGAAACCCTGCCTCGAAAAAAACCAAACCAAACCAACCAACCAACCAGACCAAAGTGCACCAATTAGGCCGACTTTGAGCTGGGGGAACTGAGGGCAGGAAAGTAAACTCTTCATTCCCTCTGAGCAGCACCGCATTCCTACTTCTCCAGAACAGACATCCGGGATGGGAGGCCGGAAACACACATCGGCCTGGCCAACACAGGTCCCCACAGAGCGTGGGATGAGAAGAGGCTCGACACAGGCTAGGTGAGGTTAAAGACCCAGCTCCTTCCAGCGGG
>CABHPQ010159974.1:0-18469 GCA_902168405.1 Peromyscus aztecus
AGAAAAGGGTCCAACCTTCTTTAAATGATCCCCCTCCCACCCCCCAAACATGAATAGGGAAGGGCTTTCCTGGCTGACCTGCTGTGGCTGGGGTGGGATAGGACTGGGCACATTCCAGACAGGGCTCTGGCCTGACTTCATCCCCCTCCCCTGACTTCTCTTTCCTCATGACTTGCTGTTTGGTTGCTGGGTGTGGAGTCATGTGCTGCAGCTCCAGCCTTGTTTTGTCTTTTCCTTTCCTTTTTGGTATCCTTTCTCTCCTTCCTGGTCCAGGCAGACCAGGCACTGGGTGTGGGATGGAATGCTCTCCTCTGACCCCTTAACTCCTTCCTTGTCCCATTCCCATCGCCCCTTTTCTGTTTGGCCGTTCCAGCCAGGGTGGTGATTACATATAGGCTATGTTTTAGGGGTGGTGGCGGACTAAGGGGACAAATTAAAACAAAACAAAACAAAAAACAGAAACAACAACAACAAAACAAGCTATAGGGAGAAGCTTCTTTGATTTTTTTTTTTTTCCCCTTTCTTTCCAGTTCATATCCTTGCTTCCCTCTTGGCCTTGAATCTTGCTTAGTGGAGCTGGCCCAGCCTGCAAGTCCAGGTGGGCCTGTTTTCTGCCAAGAACAGTGCTCCCGGGAGACTTTGACGTGCCTTCCCTTGATCTGCATGGGAACCTTAATTTACTTTCAGAAGTCATCTTTTCCACAAGCATTGCTTCACGCCCACCTGGCTGCCTTCCTGCTAACGCATTGACCTGGCTTATTTCTGGAGTTGGAGAGGGCAGGAAGGCGGGCACTTAGGGTGGGCAAAGGAAAAGTCCACGCAGTTGACCCCCTCTGTTCCTCTAGTCCCTGGACCTCACAGCATGCTCACTGACAGAGAACTAGGGCAGCCGCTTCTGCTCCACGTCCCAAAGGCTCTAATGGCCACTCCTGGAGGCATTTCCTGGCCTGAGCTGCTGAGGCAGTAAGTCTGTGCAAAGCCCACGTGGCGAGGCAGAGAAGATCAGGGGTGACACATCTCAGTTTTGGATACTGGTGGGGAAGTACTGTATTCACAGTAATTCTAGGATGCAGGGGCGGAGGGAGCAAGTGGCGGGCCCCTGTTACCTGGAGAGTCTGACTTGGGAAGAGCAGGCTGACTTGAGAGGAGGAGGCTGAGAAGTTGCATGGAGCAGATCCCTTTCTCAAGTGTGCTAGGCAGGCAAACTCTTGAGTGTCTCAGTTTACTAGTCTTTAAAATGGAGGTAACTTACACCTTCCCAGGGTTGATGTGGGAGAGGAAATGAGAATACGGAGGAAGACCTAGTGCAGTTCCCCCCTGTGTGTGTGTGTGTGTGTGTGTGTGTGTGTGTGTGTGTAGGTCAGTGAACAGAAGAGGTGGTGGAAGGACATGTTGACAACACTATGAAAGAAGTCCTCTGCCTTAGAAGGACTGCTCAAGAGCTTAGAACTTAGACATCTGACTGTGGGTGCTGACCCTTTACAGCCCTCTGGAGGCCCAAGAGCTGCACCTGGGAAGCATCCATGGTCCTTAAGCCAGGCTCGGGTCACCCAATAGCTCTGCAGCTCTCCCTGGCAGCCCTGCTTGGTACTGCCCATGCCCTGGAGGAAGGTACACTGGCACAATTTTGGTTCCTTAACCTTTTCACCACATCCCTGCAAGGGCCATAGTGTTAGAGATTGGCTCTATAGATTGGTAAGATGCCGTCTGCAGAGGCTTGGTGTAATTCTAGATGGCTGCTTTCACAAGGGTAGGGCTGGGGTTGCCGTAGGACCTTGCTTCCTGTGCTGTGGCTGTAGCTCCCCCCGGGACCCCTGAAAAGTCACTTCTCTGTGAGGCACTCTTCAGTGTGAGACCCTTTACTGGAGACTTTCGAAATATCCAAAGAGGAAATCTACCCCCACCCCTCCCATACCAGGGATGGAACTCGGTGGCTAGAGTGGTGTTGAGGCACATTATTGCTGAGCTGTATTTCCAGCCCTCAGAGAGGAAGCTCTCAAAACAAAACACATGGTACATATGACACTTGATCAGAACGCCTTCCCATCTGGAGCGCCATCTTCCTGCGTGACACCAGTGTTGGTGCTGTAGCTGGGACAGTTCCAAGGTGCTACCCACTCTCAGCTCTTACCAGCACTGCCCCCTGCCCCAGAACGCCCAGTGGGTGCCAGGTTTGCTCTTCTGCCTCCTAGGACCTAGATGGGATAGTAGAAGTTAGTTCTTTTTGTTACCTGTGGGGTCGGATAGGGACACTTGGGCTCTTCTGGACTCCTGTTGTGGATGTGGCTTGTACCACAGGGGAATGACCCCAAATAACTGGAAAAGGAAAAAGAAAGTAGCAAAAATGTTTGAATGAGGTTAGGGAGTCTGTCACAGCGTTTTGGATGGGGAGACCTGCTTTGGACCCCCTGAGAGTGCTGGTTGGTCTGTACTGGGAGAGGAGGAGACAACCATCTTGTGTGGAACCCCACATTTGCCTCCTCCCTGACCCGGTCCCAGCCGTGAAGCCTATGGTCCAGAAATAAATCGGGCTGGTCCTCTGGAAAAGCCACGGCTGTGGTTTGTCAGCTGGGACCAGTTGTCTTCTCTCATCATAGTCTAAAACTGTGGCCATGACCAGGCTGCTAACTACCCCCTGAGAGGCTTCGTCAGTTCCTGCCCAGCCTGTGCACTGTTTTATCTTTTAATTTTTGGAGAGGGCAGGCCCAGGGAAGCTCATGGGTGTGGAAGTCTGAGGGCAGAGGTTCTTCCTGGCTGGTCACAACTATTTAAACTCTCGATTCTCTGCCTCTGTCCCCTGAGAGCTGGGATAACCTGGTTTTCAAGAAGCAGCCAAAGCCCACTCAGGCCCCTGCTTGAACCCCAGGTCTGGAGTGGAGCCTGGGGGCTGCTGGGAAGGGTTGTGGCCACACTCAGAAGGTGTCATTAGGATGAACAAGCTTCATCTCTCAACTGTGATCCAGTGGCCTACCCCTATTTGGGATTGTTTGCGCAGCATCATGGAGGGTGGGGTGGGGTAGGTGTGACTCCTTTCTCTGGCACAGTGACTTCCCCTTTCCTTTGAATCTGTCCCTGGCCCTGACTCCTGGGCCAGACCCAGGCAGTCACCAGGGGTCTGCTCACCCCACTAGGCAGATGGGGACAAGGTACAAGCCAGCAGAACCACCATCCTTTGGTTGACCTTGAAGCCTGGTTTTGCTTTAATTTTTCTTCTTTGCGACAGGGTTTCACTGCATATTGGAGGCTGACCTGGAACTTGCTGTGTAGTCCAGGCTGCAGCTGACTGCCCCTTGTTATTGCAGTCACCCTGGCGCTGGGACGCTTTCCTTGCCGCTAAACTGCTGGTCTGGCCTTCTCCAGATGTTTCCCTTGCCCTTCCCACCCTGCTCGGGACAGATGACTAACACAGTGACGGGGCGGCTGTTGCTCTGTGGAAATCAGCCCCCACACTTTATTTCCCTGTATAGAGTGTGACCTCAGGCTGGATCCTGGAAGCCCAGTACTGAAAGACTGGTCACTCTGTTCCTTTTGAGCTGGCTTCCCTATGGAAGAGAGGAGTCTTGATACATGGTGATGAGGCCCCGTGGAGGCCCAGTGTCTCCTCAGCCAGCAGGGAGCAGGACTTCCAGAGAGGAGATGCTATGGGGAGAGACTCTAGCAGAGCACTACGCTTCAGCCTAACCTTTGGTTTACCTCCTATGCAGTGGGTCTCACTCGGAATTCCAGCCTCAGAGGTAGACGAGGCTGGAACATGTGGAGACTGGCTGGGGATAAGGAGAAGAGAACCCAGGAGCTACTCAGTAGTCAGAAAGGGTGTGGCTCTCCGTGGCTTCTGTTAAGCTCTGGCAGCCTAAAGGGTGAGCAAGAGCTGGCGTTTGGGTCCTGTGTGCATTGTGGGGTTTCTGTGAGTTGGGCGCATAGCTCATGGGAAGCAGCAGGGGGGGGTCTCTGGGTTCTATACAGCCCTGGAGGGTTGTTTTCTGAGGCATCCCTGGAGCACATGGTAAAGTTCAAGATGAGCCTTTGGGGGAGGAACTCTGGGGGTGGGCATGGACATCTTTCTGCATTGGAAACACTTAAGTTAAAGCCTGTGTTCTGGGGCCCAGACAGGAACCCTGGATATGTTCTGAGCAGATGGGTCATGGGTTTGCTATAGTCAAGGCCAGCCTCCTTGAGGAGATGACACACAACTGGAGACTAGCTGGGTGGCCATCAGAGAGCCTCTCTGCCTCCCCCCAGGACTGAGGGCTCTTTCTGTCCTACTCTGGTCTGTCTCACTAACTCCCTTCGAGGACTTCCCTTACCTCAGCGCACGCCCAGGAGCTTTCAACTGTTACCCCGCTTCATGGCTGAGTAGTTCTTGGCACGCAGAGGTGAAGTGACTTTAGCACAGCACATGACAGAGTTAGGACTTGACCTGGGCTCCTGACCACACCACATGGGAACACTGGTCCATCTCTGCCCCCTGCCTGCACACACCACATGGGAACGTTGGTCCATCTCGGCCTCCCCCCCTGCACACACCACATGGGAACATTGGGCTATCTCTACCCTCCCCCTGCACACACCACCATGGGAACATTGGTCCACCTCTGCCCCGCCCCCTTGCACAAGTCTAGGTGCTTGGCAGGGACCTTGCTAAGGCTTCTTCTCACTCTCCATACAGATCTCCAGATCTTGGGCTTGGCCTTGGGGACTTGCTTCTCCTCCTGGCAGAGCCCCGAGTTTATGAGTTAAGCAGTTAATGGTGTCTGTGGTTCTAACTGGTCATGTTCATCCCAGGGGATGAGTGTTGCTTGCTACCTAGTGTATCACAAAGGTAGGCTGAAACCTGGGACCCTCCTCAGACTTGGATGGGTCCAGCTGAATCTCCCCAACCCCTCCCAAGGTGTCGCATGCATGTTTGGCTTGACAGAGGCTCCTAGACCTCTTCCTCTCAGAGACCAGGCATTTGCTGTTTGTTTCCCACATTTTCAAGTCTGGGAAGCCTTTCCCAAGGCCTCCTGTAACCACTGTGCTTCAGCAGGGAGACAGTGGGAGGAGGGAAACAGGTTCCCCTCAGGAGAGGGGCAGCAGTGTGTTTGAGAGGAGACTTCTCAGGAAGCTTTTACCCACAGAGCTGGCAGACAGCCCCAGAGGAGAGTCAGGAGAAGAGGTGTTCACTGGGCTGGAGGAGCCAGGCCTGGCTTCCTGGGGATACAGAAGAGACCTGATGCAGCCTCGTGACCAGAAGGCAGGGAAGGGACCACTTCGGAAGTGGGGAGAGGCAGGGAGGGGAGCTGGGCTGAGTTTGGGTACATCTTGCCCCCACCCTGAGTCAGCCTGCTCCCCTTCTCAGAGGCACCAGTTTTTCCAGCTCTGGGGTAGGCCTCCAAACTTATTTCCTGCATCACAAGCAAGTGAACGGCATAGTTTCTCCTCCCTCCCTGTTTGCCCAAGTGCAACGCTCTCAAATGCAGCTCTGTACCTGTGACCCACCTGCCTCTCTTTCCCACACTGCGAGAATTATTATTGTGTTTATCTCTGCTGAGGGTCAAACAGGAGCTCCAGAGGACAGTCATCACTCAGCTCTGCCCCTCTGACTCAAGGTTCCTGGGGGAAGTGAGGTTAGCACCCCAGAAGCCAGGTGGGCTAGGTAGAAGTCCTTCCCTTGTCGCTGAAACTCCATGAAAGGTCGTCTTGCCAACTCCTTCTTTCCTCCTGAATAGTCATCGCTGCATGGTCCTGGCCACCTCGTTCCTGGAGGCAAGTGACAGCCTGTAAAAGGCCTTCCATAGACAATAAACTCAAAGCTTTTATATGTGGCTGGCCTACTTCTCAGCGTGCTTTTCCAGAATTATCTCATTTTACTGCCTACTGAGGGCAGCAGAGTGATTCCCTATTTCCACAAACATGGAAGAGTGGGGTCCCAGGACGGGAGTGACCTGTCCAGGGTCTCGGGGCTTGTTAGTGGTGGACAGGTGCCTTACCTCAAGCCCGGTGCACTTTCCCTTGTCTGGCTCTGGGCCCTGCACTCCGAATATCTGCCCTTGTTGCGTGGTGGTTGGACCGGCCTTCTGGCATTTTTATAGCATGGGGCTCCCAGCCCCTTCTGAGGCCAGCTGACACGCAGACCTTTGGAGCGTCAGGCAGTGGGACAAGTATTAGAGGAGATGTTTATACGAAGGAAGTGGGGGTGGGGGCTGAACCTGGCTGGGGTGTGCAGTGACAGACACAGGAGTAACTGGTGAATGCTAGTCTGGGTCCCCTCCAAGGGTTGTGGCTGCCAGGCCTGGCATGGTGCCAGAGGAGATGATAAGAGTAGTCTTTGGGCCTGATAAAAGGCTCAGTTGGGTCCTGGGATTGTGTCTGGCTTGTAGTTTAAGTATAGAGACCAAGTCAAAGAGTAGATTGTGGGAGTTAGGGGACAGGGGTTGGCCTGAGAGCCCTCCACTCTTGTCCACTGGTGTGACACAGACTGCTTCCACGGGGTTTTGAGAGAAGAGGAGGCAGAAGGCAGAGGAGATTGGGGGGTGGTGTCTCCTGGTTGTCTCCAGACTCCAACTGTGAGCTTTAGCTGGTGCTTTCCTGTTTAAATCTATTTTATCATTTCATTTTGCAGAGGCAAATAGCTTTTAAAAATCCACCCAAGGTCACTGGGCCATGGTAGCACATGCCTTTAATCCCAACACCAGGGAGGCAGAGGCAGGTAGGACTCTGAGTTTGAGGCCAACCTGGTCTACAGAGCAAGTTCAAGGACAGCCAGGGCAACACAGAGAATCCCTGTCTCAAAAAAAAAAAAAAAAAAAAAAAAAAGATTCACCTAAGGAGCACTGGGGATATATATAATATTGTTAGTAGTAGAGCCTTGTCTACTACTACTCACCATGTGTGAGTCCTGGGCTCAGTCCTCTCTACTGTAAAAAGCAAACACCCAACCTAGCAAAGCACTCAAGGGGCTGGAGCTGCAGCTCAGGTGGGAGAGCACTTGCCCAGCATGCCCGAAGTCCTGGGTCCCATCCCCAGCACCACATAAACCGGCTGTGGTCGCACATGCCCATATTCCCAGTGCTTGAGACTTAGAGGCAGGAAGATAAGGGCTTCAAAGTCATTCTCAGTCACAAAGTTCAAGGCCAATTGGCCTATATGATGAGACCCTGTCTCAAAATAAAAAACAAAAACCAAATTCATTCAGTAAATAAGAGGCAAAACTAGAATCAGGGCTCTGTCTCTCAGCTACTAGTGTGTGTGTGGGGGGCGTCCCACAAGGCCCTTAAAGACACCCTCCCCCAGTTTCTTTGTCTGAATAAGTAAATCGAGTCCTGCTAGTACCATGTCTTTATCTAGTGGATGGTGGAAGTTGCATTGGTTTGTTTTACTTGCTCTTTTTGTTTTGTTTTGGGACAGTTTCCCAGTGTTACCCAGGCTTGGGGCTGGAGCCCAGGGCTTGAGCCTAGGCGATTGATTCTCCTGCCTCAGCCCCCAGCACAGCTGGGAGCAGGCCCACACTCGGCTCGATGTTGTGTTTTCACTCCTGTCAGTCATGCTGACAGAGTACCCGAGAAATGTCAGCCCCAGGTTGTTGGCTTGTCTGTTCCTGAGGTAAGGCGGGACGTTCTGGGGTCTGGAGCGTGTGGTAGAAGTGGCCGCTTTGTGGCTGCCTGGGAGAAAATCAAGGCGCCCACCTACGGCCTGCTTCTTTCCAACTTGGCCTTGCCTCCTATCATCCTCCAGTAATGCCATCCAATTGTGAATATATTAGTGGTTTGGCCCATGGATGAAGACAGAGCTCCGATCCAGTCGCCCACAGTGAGGAACAAGCCTGTAGCACATTAGCTTTTGGGGGAACACTCCATATCCAAACCCACACAGGAGGCATCCTGGGGTGTGGGATAGAAAAGGTGAATGGATATTGACTTCGACTGCCAGTTTCTGGGAGAATCCAGCACAGGTTGGTGCTGCCAGGGCACCAAAAAAAAATCCCCTGAGGAAGCCCCGCCCCTCCTGCCTCCCCATTGCCCCTGGGCCAGGATTTCCTGTTTGAGACAAGGTCTCTGTGTAGCTCACACTGGCCTTGAACTTGCCATGTTGCCAAGAATGACTTTGAAGTCCTAATCCTCCAGCCTCCACCTCACAAATGCTGGGATTACAGGCCTGCACTGCTGTGCTCCGCTTCCCAGAATTGTTTCTTAGAGTTTCCATTTTATTTACTATTGTGTTCTGATGCCCCCTGGGAGCAGGTACCTGTGTGCTCCAGTGTGTGTGTGTGTGTGTGTGTGTGTGGGTCAGAGAACAACTGGGGTCAGCTCTCCTGTCCACCGGGGGCTCCAGGGGTTGAACTCAGGTCTCCAGGCTTGTGTTACAATGGTTTACCTGTTGAACCACCTCCCTGGCCTCAGGGCTTTCTCTTCTTTCTTTTTTTCGAAATTTACTTACGTAGGTGTATATGGGTGTATAAATGCCATGGCACATGTGGAGGTCAGAGACAGCTTTCTGGAATGGGTTCTCTCCTTCCACCATGGAGGTCCCTCGGATCCAACTCAGGTTGTCAGGCTTGGTGGCAAGTACTTTTCTTTCTGAGCCATCTCTGTGGCCCAGGATTGTGTTTTTAAACTTCTGTTTTAGACAGTTAGCTGCTGATACTTTAAAGAAATAAGCAAAGGTGCCTGATTATTAATTTATGACAGAATGGCTGTTAAAATCTAAGGTGTTGGGGATCAGCCTGACGTGGGACCTGTCACGGTTGTGCTGGCCCCGCGCTCTGCTCCGTCTTCTCTCTGCGCTGCCCTTCATGAGACGCTCTGTTCCTCCTCCATCAGTGTCCACCAGTTCTGTCCCCAATCATACCCTAGAATGCATTCAGGGCCCACAGTAAAGCCACAGGTCTCCAGACAGGCATGGTGGCTTACACCTGTGGTCTCAGCACTTAGAGAGGCCGAGAGAGGAGGATTGCTGAGAGTTCCAGGCCAGCCTAGGCTCCAGAGTGAGACCCTCTTTCAAAAACCAAGTAACGGGCTGGAGAGGACCTGAGTTTAGTCCCAGCACCCGCATCAAGTGGCTCACAACCACCTGTCATTCCAGCTCCAGGGGGTCTAATACCCTTTTCTGGTCTGCATGGACACTTGAATTCATGTGCACAAACTCATACACAGCTGCATACACATAAATAATAAAATATCTTTTAAAAAAAGTAAAAAAGAGCCGGGCGGTGGTGTTGCACGCCTTTAATCCCAGCAGAGCCAGGCAGATCTCTGTGAGTTTGAGGCCAGCCTGGTCTACAGAGCAAGATCCAGGTCAGGCACCAAAACTACACAGAGAAACCCTGTATAAAAAGTAAAAACAAGAAAAGAAAGTCCTAGTTCCTCTGTGTGCTGGAGGCTGTCTCCTGTCTTCCCCCATCTGCCTCAGTCTACCCCAGTCTGCCTCCATCTGCCCCAGCCTGCCCTTTGCAGCCCAGTGCCTGTACTTTCTGTTCTTTTTATCTGGAATGTCTTCTCCCTTTCCCCTCTGCTCCCTGTCCTTCAAGCCCACGGTAACTAGCTGATCCTAGGCCCCTCCCAAGTCCCCTGGCCACCCTTTCACTCTGCTTTCCTGTGGTGATTGCCGTCTTCCTTTGTTCATTTGCCTCCCATTTCCCCACCAGGGTGTGAGTTCCACAGGACACTCTGTTCTTGTCCCTGGAATATTTGAGTGCAGGCCTGGCTCAGCAGCCAGGCTGGCTAGAGTGTTGCTGGCAGGACCCCTGGGCCTCTGGGAGGGATGGTGCTGGCCTGTGTACTGTGTGCCAACCTGGGGTGAACAGACGTCTGTTCACATCATCCCCAGTCACACAACAGGGAGCTTCCTAAGAGTTGAGCAGGGCAGCGGTGGAGAGTCCACTGCTGAGTCTGAGCTCCCCTGAGTTCATGCAGGAAGCCCACACCCAGGTAGGGAGGACTCATGTCTGGAAGCATAGAGTCTGGGGATGGAGAATTATAATGAATGGCATCATGGGAATCTACTTCCAAGGCCCCAGGAGGTCCACTTCCTCAACCAGATGAAGTATGGAACACAGAGAGAGAACTAGAAAAGTTGGGAGAGGAGACAGACAACCAACAGCCATGAAGAGACTTTTGGCTTGGGGGGCGTTGTCGCGGAGGTACTATGAGAGGAAGGCACCATTCCTGTGTTTTCACACAGTACCTGAAACTAAAGATGGCTCCAGAATATTCTGGAACATTTAGATGGTCCTGACCTATTCACATTCCTTTTTGTCCCTTAGACCCTTTTAGAGGTTAGAGGTTAGCCTTTTCTCTTGTTTTATGGCTGGCCCCAACTCCTAATGATGCCCTCCAACTCCCGAGCCTCGTGCTCACCCGTGAACACCTCAGTCCCATGCACTCACCGGTCCAGCAGATGTCTACCCAAGTACAGCTGGGCAAGCCAGTGTCATTGGCTTCCTTATGGGAGCATGCTATGAGCACATTGACAGATTATATACAGGGGTGTGGGTGACCCCAGAATAGCTGTGTTCCCTCAAAGCCCCATCCCAGCATGACCTCTCCAAAGCTGCCTAGATGGAGTCTCCCCTTCGGTCAACCTACTACTTCGATATTCTAGCGCCTTCTAAGGCCAGAAGCAGCTGGACAACATTCTGTGCAGTTAGGGTGTGGGAGATAGGATGGAGGGAGTGTCTGGAATGTATTCCATCTCCTTTTTGTTTTGTTTTTGAGACAGTTTCTGTGTTATATAGCTCTGGCTGTCATGGAACTGGCTATGTAGACCAAGCTGGCCTTGAACTCAGATCCACCTGTCTCTCTGCCTCTTAAGTGCTGGGATCAAAGGCATGCCCAACAAAGCTAGTGCCATTTATTTATTCATTCATTCATTCATTCATTTATTTATTTATTTATTGTTGTTTTGAGACAGGGTTTCTTTGTGTTTCCCTGACTTTCCTGGACTTGATCTGTAGACCAGGCTAACCTTGAAAGAGAATCGCCTACCTCTGCCTCCCAAGTGCTGGGATGAAAGGCGTGCACCACCACCACCTGACTGAAGCTAGTGCTTTTAACTGCTGACCAGGACTAGGAAGCTGGAATGTGTGATATTGGTCACATGGTCAATAGCTTCCACTCCTTACGCAGGTTCCCTGCCTGGTTCCTCTCTCCCTCCCTCAGTTGCCTTCATTGGCACTCAGAGCGTTTGAAGACCAAGCTGATCACTATGGCCTTTGGCTGACTCCTTGATGATTGCCAGGCCCTGTGTGCCCCTGAATGGTACATGCCTTCTGCTGGAACCCCTCAGCCTAAAGGTTGAGATGCTGGATAGGGAGACCTGGCCCTCTGCTGAGATCCCTTCCTGGGCATTCTCAGTACTGGCCTCTGAAACCCCGGGGCCTCTTTTCTTCTTAGAGTCTGGTCTCTGAATGGACAGGTTACAAACCCTGCACACTTAGGATGTTGAAGACAGTAGTCAACATAGGAAAAGACATAGGCTTTAGTCCTGTGTTTAATCCAGTGATCTGGTTCTGCTCTCATTGTTACATAGGTCAGAGCAGTGGTGAGTATGCTTTTAACAGCTGTCCATCAATATGAAACAACCTTTTTTGTGTGTATGTGTGACCAACTTCTATGTATTGCTACTATGATATTATTGTCACACACATACAAAAACCTATTTTGGGGTGTTGTTTTAGTTAGAGGGGCTAGAGAGATGGCCCAGCGGTTAAGATAGTGTACTTCACCCCCCCCCCCCCCCCCCCATGTTTTTATGACTCAGGAACTGCTTCCCATCCTGACCGCACAGGGCTGTGGGGGTCTCAGGGCATTTCAGTGTGCTGTGTGTTTAGTATAGTGAGGGCTGTGTTTGGTAGAGAAGTGGTGATGAGCTCAGTGGCTTCTCAGGGCCAAGTGGTGGGCTGGAGGTCAGCACCCAGCCTCTTTCTTTCCTGGCATGGGTGCTTCCTGGGCCTGTCCGGGCATCTTCTCCCAGTGGGTGGAGGTAAAGACCAGGCCCCTTCACAGAGGTCACATGCTCCCAGGACCTAGCCCTGAGAGGTCACCGGAGCAATAGTTCTGTCCCGACCATGGCTCCTCTAAACCTTGCTGAAGGTGGGGCTATAGTTCAGTTGATGGTAGGGTGCCTGGAGAGCATGCATGAGGCCCTGGTTCTATCTCAAGCACTGCATAAAGCCAAGAGTAATCCACACATGGGGAGGTAGAGGCAAGAGGATCAGAAGTTCAAGGTCACCCTCAACTGCATATCAAATTGGAGGGTAGCCTGGGCTTCATGATTCCTTGTCTCAGAACAAAACAAACAAATTTATGGAGAACAGCCTTCTTTCTACACAGAGCCATGGAGGCCAAACCTAGGCTTTAGGGAAGCTTTCCAAGAACCCTGTCTGTCAGCTGAGCCTCCTCCCCAAGCTCATCTCCTTGACAAAGTCCAGTGGTCACATGTAGACTTCGGACTCAGCTCTCAAGACTCTTCCCCGTGACCCCAGGGGCAGAGAACAGCAGGTGTGTAGCAAGTTCCCCACGAGGTTAACTCTGGTCATGGTCTGGACCACTTGTCTGCATCTTCTCACACAAATGTGGCTCCAGGCAGCAACAGCCTGATCACCCTGTAAACTGGGTGGAAAGGGAGCCTTTTGAAAATATCTGAGGCATTCAGAGTCTTCTAATTTTGGCATATGTGTGTAATGTGTGTGCATGAGAGTGCATGCCTTGGCACATGTGTGGAGGTCAGAGGACACCCTCAGGTGTCAATCCTTACCTTCCATCTCGATTGAGTCAAGGTCTCTTTGCTGTTAGCCACTGCGTAAGCCAGGCTAGATGGCCCAAGAGCTTCTGAAGAATCTCACGTGTTTGCCTCCCATCTCCTCATAGGAGGACTGGGCTATGGATGTGTGCTGGCATGCCCAGCTTTATATGGGTTGTGGGGATTTGAGTTCATGTCCTTACACTTGCATGGCAAGGGCTTTACTGACTGAGCAAGCCCAAGACCTAGGCCAAAGCCAGGGGCTCTTCTGTAGTGTGATCTGTAGTGTGAAAGGTACTAACCTCTCTGTTCTGCATGTACTGCTAACTTGTATTAACTTGAAGTGCATTATGCATAGCATTTTTGGGTGCAGGTATGTGGGTAATGACAAGCTGCAGGGACTGAGGAACCTGTGCTTTGAGGACCAGGTATGTGTTGGGGGGTCATAAGGTCAAGTGGGGTCACTGTTCTTGTGGCATTTCAGAAGCAGTTTTGGGGAAAAGAGGCCACATTCATCTTAGCACACTTAGTTTATAGGAAGTGCTTTATGAGGCTGGTCCCTACTCCAGGTGTGCTGCCTCTCGGCAGGTTGCCTCCTCCTGGAGTGGGATGGACACATCTAGAGTCAATCATCTCACAAGACTATGTCTCGGCTAGGCCGGGTGGCACAGGCCTACTGAGAAAGATGGATCAGAGTTCAAGGACAGTCTGGGTTATAGGGCAAGTTCAAGGTCAGCTGGTTCAACTTAGTGAAACCTTATTTCAGAAATAATTAGGGGGCTGGAGAAATGGCTAAGTGGTTAAGAGCACTGGCTGCTCTTCTAGAGGACCTGGGTTTACTTCCCAACACCTACATGGTGGCTCACAACTATCTGTAACTCTAGTTGCAGATCTGACATACTTCTCTGGCCTCTAAAGGCACCAGGCACACATCTAGTGCACAGACATATGTGCAAGTAAAACACACACACACACACACACACACACACACACACACACACACACAGAGCAAATAAAGGCCGAGGTTTAGAATAGCTCAGTGGTAACACCCATGCTTAGGATGTGTGAGGGCCAGCATCCAAGCAGCGGTACCCCAAACAGAAAGCAGCATGTCCTATTGGCAGTGGTGGGCACAGCTCTATCCCCAGCATTAGGCAGGCTGAGGCAGGAGGACCAAGAATTTGAGGCCAGTCTGGGTAATACCACTGGACTCTGGTCTAAAAAAATGAACAAGAAATTGGAGACAGAGACAGAAAAGCATGGCCTGACTTGGCTGGGCCCAGGGCAACAAAGGGTTCTTCTGGTTCCACCTGAGTGTCTTTGGGAATGAACACATGGAGGGAAATTTGGTCTCTGACTTGGCAAACTGATGGAGTTCCCACCAGGGCTGAGTGTAGTCATCTGAAGGGCCCCCACCAATATGTCTGTCATGTGTCTGCTTCCAGTCTGGACTTCATAGTTTATGCTGGGGGAGTCTTGGTGTTCCTGGCACCACCGTCAGGCTTTGTTGAGGCTTTGGTCAAATCCTGATGGATTTTGGCCGAATCTCAACCCTGAATGGGAATAATGGGCCAGGCATCAGCATGGGCCTTGAGGTTCTCAGGGCTGTGACATCCCCACTTAGGCAGGCCTGGGAGGGGCAGGGAGGGGCAGGGAGGGTACTTGAGACTTTCAAAGTCAGGCCTCATCTTCCCTGTCTAGTCCTGGAGATGGAGGTGACCATTTGTTAGGAGAGGATGCCTGGCAAGGCCTAGCTGTTGGTGGCCACCTTTGTGTGGATGGAGCCGTGGGAGCCTCGGTCTGTAGGGAGTGACTGCTCACAGCCCCGTTGCTCTTAGTTCTGTGGTGTGTGTCCGACTGTGTCTGCCCAGTAGGCAGTGTCTGTGGCTGCCTTCGCCCTAGGCACCCAGTAGCTTGGTGCCTGGCAGACCTAGGTGGGGTGTATTTGAGGACTTGTCTAGGTCAGGAATGAGGAAGCAGGAATTTCGGCCATCTCAGCAAGCATAGGGTCACCTCTCTGGAGGAAGGCTAAGCTCTGGCCAAGTCCTCAGGATGCCTGAACTGGTGGCCAGAGAGGTGTCAAGTGAGTGAGCTTGTTGAGGGACAGGAGTGATGATTTTCTGTGTCCCGAGGCATTTTCAGCTCCAAACTTCTGGACAAGAGAGTCTGAGAAATGCTCAGTGTCTTAACCACGTTCCCTCTCCTTTGCTGTGATAAAGCACCCTCACAAAAGCAACTTCAGGGACAAAGGATGTGTTTTAGGTCCAGTCCATCGTGGCAGTGAGGTCATCCTGGCAGGAATGTGAGGCAGTTGGTCACATTGTATCTGCAATCAGGAAGCAGAGAGCAGCAAATGGAATACTTAGCTCAGTGATGCCTCCTCAGTGCCCTCAGTTAAGGTGTGTCATCCGACATCAATGAATTAATCCCTCTTAGATGTGCTTGCTTACTAGGTAACTTTCCACCATTCAGACCAACAGTTAGTATTATTAACCATCACCTTGGGCAAAGCCGTTCCTCCCTCCTGGCCTCCCAGAGAGAGACTTGAATTTCCTGGGAGAAGTATCAGATGGGGTGATGGCCTCACAGGGGAGAAGGTCAAGCCTCAGCCTGGGCTGCTGAGGCCCCTGCCTTTATCTGGGGAAGTCCCCAGAGCCACCCCTTTAGGTGGCCACAGAAGCTGAGCGGAAGACAGGAGCTCAAGCCTCGGATTTCTCCTTCCTCTGACAGCCGTGATAGATGCTCCTTATAAAAGATTCAGGCCGTACAAAAATAGCCACGGAGGATGAGGTGGTTGGTTCCCAGCAGCCTCTCACCCCTGCACTCTCTTGTGCTGCACGTGACCTTCAGGCCAAGCACGGAGAATGTCCGTGGTCTGTAGTAGAATATTATTGTAAGGTGTGTTACTTTTGTTTATGTTGCATTTGTTTAACTCTGAAGCAGTGTTGCTGTGCCTGTCTAAAACACCTGATGCTCTAATAAAGATCTGGATGGTCAATAGTAAGGCAGGAGAAAGGATAGGCGGGGCTGGCAAGCAGAGAGAATACACAGAAGGAGAAATCTGGGAGGAAAGGTGGAGGAACCAAAGAGGAGGACATCAGGGGCCAGCTACCAGCTACACAGCAAGCCACGGAGTAAGATTTACAGAAGTAAGAGAATGGAAAAGCCCAGAGGCAAAAGGTAGATGGGTTAATTTAAGTTGAGGAAAGCTGGCTAGAAACTAAGGCGAGCTAAAGCTGGGCATTCATAGTTAAGATAAATAAATAAATAAATAAATAAATAAATAAATAAATAAATAAATAAAAAGCCCAGAGGCAAAAGGTAGATGGGATCATTTAAGTTAAGAAAAGCTGGCTAGAAACTAAACCAAGCTAAGGCCAGGCATTCGTAAGTAAGAATAAGAAGACTCGTGTGATTTACTCAGGAGCTGGGTGGTGGGCCCCCAAAGAGCAAAAAAGAGAAAAAAACCAAACAATCGAACAACAGCAGTGGGGTCCACCCGGTGTTTCAGCGGCTGCTTGGGTTAGAGTCAGAGTCCATAACTTCTCTTTTCTTCTGTCTCTCAGCTCTTCTTGCTCCACGTGAGGCCCTGTCTGGATCTGGGGACAGTGACTAGGGCCTTGGTCTTTAAAGATCTAAGAGAAGCCAGATGTCATGGCACATCCTTAATCTCAGTACTCAGAGGGCTGAGGCTGGAGAATCCTAATTTAGAGACCAGCCTAGGCTCTATAACAAGACCCTGTCTCAAAAGGCAATAACTCCCCACCCCCCTGGGTAGCTCACTGCTACCAAGCCTTATGGTGAGTTATTTCTGTATATTTGGATGAGAAACTTTACCACCCATACACACATTGAGACAGGTTCTCACTGTGGAACCCAGGCTGGCCTTGAGCTGGTCATCCTCCTGCCTCAGCCTACCAAGAGCTGGGATTATAGTTGTGCACCTACCATGCCTAGCTACACAGAGGATTTTTTTTTTTTTTTTTTCTGAGACAGGGTTTCTCTGTGTAACAGCCTTGGCTGTTCTGGAACTCACATATCTACCTGCCTCTGCCTCCTAAGTGCTGGAATTAAAGGTGTACACCACCATGCCCAGCTAAAAACACTTTTAATAAGCTAAAAAATTAGAAAAAATAAAATATTTTAAAATATTAACTAAGAAGGGAATGATTGTGCATGCTTGGAACAGTGCTTGGAAGGTTGAGACAGGAGGATTGGTCTGAGTTCAAGGCCAGCATAAACTACACAAAAAATGCTCTTCTCAAAAAAATAAGTTGTATCACCTGGCATTAATGACATTAATCCCAGCACTTGGGAGGCAGAAGCAGATGGTTCTCTGAGTTTAAGGCCAGCCTGGTTTTACAGAGTGAGTTCCAGGACAGCCAAGACTACACAGAGAAACTCTGTCTCAAAGAACCAATAATAATAATAATAATAATAATAATAATAATAATAATAATAATAAGTTGTATTACTTTAAAAAGAAAAAAAGAAACTAAGCTTAACAGTGCACACCTATAATCTTAGCACTCAGGAGGCAGAGACAAGGGGATTACTGCAAGTTCAAGGCCAGCCTGCGTTATGTTGTGAGTTCCCAGTCAACAAAGGCTACAGAATAAAAATCTGCCTCAGAAAATAAGAGAAAGAGAGGGAAAGGCAAAGAGAGGGAAAGAGAGAGAGGGAGAGAGAGAGAGAGAGGGAGCGCGAGAACACAGGAAGAAACTATGAAAGGAACAATACACGAGAATTTTCTTCAACTGAAAGGCCCCAAAGTAGGCAGCAAAGTGAACAAAGCCAGCACCACACCCGAAGATATTGCTATGAGACTTCCAAACAAGAAGCACATAAAGAAAAGCCTAAAGGCCTCCAAAAGGGAAGCTGGCTCACGATTCCGGAATGAGAGCAGGATCCTGTCCTCATTGTCAACACCACACACAGGACAATGAATATCAAGACCAGCCACTCAAGGGTGATGGCATGAGAAAGATAGGTCAAGGTGGTTAGCATCGCTGCCAGCAGCTCAGAGCCCCTTGTCCACACACAGTGGACGTGCATATATGTATGCCTCAGGAGCATATGGCAACCATTCCACCCTTCCTCACAACACTGGCAACTTGGGGTTCCTGGTAGGCAGAGGAAGTTGGAAATGGGGTGTGTCCTTATGTAAAAATCCTTTGTGCAAAGGCGGGGGCGTGGTGGTGCACACCTTTAATCCCAGCACTCTGGGAGGCAGAGGCAGGTGGATCTCAGAGTTTGAGGCCAGCCTGGTCTACAGAGTGAGTTCCAGGACAGTCAGGGCTACAAAAAGAAACTCAGTCTTGGAAAAAAAAAATTGTTTTTAAGATATACTTCTTTTATTATCTTATGTATACAAGTGTTTTGCCTGCATTGTGTGTATGTACACCATGTGTGCCTGGTGCCCTCATAAATTAGAAGAAGTCATTGGATTTCCTGGGACTGGAGTTAAGAGATGACTGTGAGCAGACGTGGGTGCTAGGAATTGAACCCAGGTCCTCTGCAAGCGCAACAAGTGCTTTTAACCACTGAGCCAACTCTCCAGCCGTGTAATTTATTTTTATGTGTATGTACCCTACATGCATGCTGTGCCTGCAGAGGCCAGAAGGGGAAGGTGGACCTCCTAGGACTGGAGTTACAGATGTTTGTGAGCTGTCGTTTGGGTGCTGGGGATTGAACCAGTGCTCTGAACCACTAAGCCGTGTGTGTGTGTGTGTGTGTGTGTGTGTGTGTGTGT
>CABHPQ010159974.1:18479-33978 GCA_902168405.1 Peromyscus aztecus
GTGTGTGTGTGTGTGTGTGTGTGTGTGTGTGTGTGTACTGTGTGCATACTGCATTTGTACATGTGCAGAGACAAGATGAAGACATCAGGTGTCCTGTTGATCACTCTCTGCCATTATTCCTTTGAGAGAGGGTCTCTCACTGAACCTGGAGCTAGGCTGATGGCCAACAAGCCCCAGGAGTCCCCCTGTCCCTGCCTCTGACAGTGCTGGCACACAGTCCAGTCCACATCAGTCCTTTTAAACGAGTTCTGGGATCTCAAACCCAGGTCCTCATGCTTGTCCAATAAGCACCCTTACACAATGAGCCATCTTTCCAGCCTCTTGGGCATTTAAAATTAAAAATCCCACTAGAGGGCCAATGAGGTGGCTCGGCAGGTAAAGGCAGTTACTGCCAGGCCTGACCACCTGAGTTTAATCCCCAGGCCCCACACCACAGGACAAAACTGACTCCCTAAAGTTCTTCTCTGACCCCACATTTGCACTGTGGGATGTAAACACATTCACTGTCTCTCTCCATCTCCCCCTAACACACACTCACTAAGTTAAAATGTAACTTTTTTTTAAAGACCTGAAACCATCTGAAACACAGTAATAGAAAAATAGTTTTTAAAGTGCACAGCACGACCACATGATGGGTTATTATGTAGTGACTACACGTGTTTCTTTTTCTTTCTTTTTAATAGGATGTTTCACAAGTGGGCATGTTATCTCATGCAGGGGTCACGATAATCTCTGTAAAGCTGCAGTTTTAGCGTATGTGCTGCTGACCTGAGCACCTCCCCCAGCCCCATAGAATAAGTCTTCAAAGAGGAAAACCCGAGAGGGGCTGCAGAAATGGCTCAGTGTTTAAGAGCACTGGCTGCTCTTGCAGAGGACACAGGTTTGGTTCCCAGCATCCACATGGCAGCTCACAACTGCCTAACTCCAGTTCCAGGAGACCTGGTGCCCTCTTCTGGTCTTGGAGGCACCTGCACACACATGTGGTACACAGACATATAAGCAGGCAAAACACCTATGCATATAGAATAAATGTTAATTTAAAAAAGAAATGTATTTTAAAACAATTTTATATACATATACATTTTCCACTTATTAAAAATGAAAGCAAATTTTCACACTAATGACATGAAGATGTTTATTTTTCCATAAAGAATTAAATTTCAGTGGGGCACAGCATACACCTGTCATCCCAAACACTCAGAAGGCAGAGGCAGGAGGATTACTATGAGTTCCAGCCCAGCCTGGTCTACAGAGTGAGTTCTAGGCCAGTCAAAGCTATACAGTGAAACTTTCTCCAAAGAACAAAACCTAATAAACCAATAATAAATCTTGGCTAGATATCTAGTATTGCAGAATGTAGAACATCTTCAACAGTTTTCAGAGCTGACAGATATTTTGATTTCATAAGCAATGCTGGGATCACCACTTCACAGAAATACATACTGCAAGCCGGGCGGTGGTGGCGCACGCCTTTAATCCCAGCACTCGGGAGGCAGAGCCAGGCGGATCTCTGTGAGTTCGAGGCCAGCCTGGGCTACCAAGTGAGCTCCAGGAAAGGTGCAAAACTACACAGAGAAACCCTGTCTCGAAAAACCAAAAAAAAAAAAAAAAAAAAAAAAAAGAAATACATACTGCAAAATGGCAAAAGTGTTTTTTTAGGGCCATTTCAAAAATTCCTAGAAAGTGTTCTAATTCTACCAAAATTCATTTAATGATTTTTAATTTTAAGCATTTGTATGGATTGCATGTGAGCATATTTTTCTAATAAATTTAATCTTTGTTTTTAAGTGAAACTCAAGTCAACTCTAAAAGGAATTTTTGTATGTGTGTATGTATGTGTGAATACATGTGGGTTGGGCGTGCAAGTGTGTGTGTGTGTGTGTGTGTGTGTGTGTGTGTAGCCAGAGGACTACATTGAATGTCATTACTTAGGAGTCATCCATCTTGCTTTTTGACAGTCTCTATCTGACCTTAATGATAGGCTGAGCTGGTCAGCCAGAGAGCCTGGTACATGCCCTGAACGGGCTGCTTTTCACACGGGTGCTGAGGCTCAACTCAGTCCTGGTGCTTGTGTGGAGAGCACCTGCTAACTGTCCCATCCTCTCAGACCCCAAACAGCAATTTTAAGTCAAACATTCTAATACATCCCGAGAAATACTGTAATCCTCCCATGCCGAGGAATGAAGGCAGGGAAATTCGAAGTCTTTGTGTTGATTTTTAAACTTAGGATTCTCTAAAACAGAAAACTTGTGTATACAGTAATAACATGGAGATTCATAACACACAGTAGTGTGGAATCTGAGCTGAGGTGTTTTGGGCAGCGCTGGCTGGTGTGATGGGTGTGGTGTGATGGGTGTGAACAGTACAAAGTATGCCTGTTGGATGTGCAGACCTGAGGCTGCAGCAGAGGAGGCAATAACACCTGGGATTCATTACAGGTTTGATTTTGAAGTAAGTTTTGGTTTTTACCCATTCACAGACTTTTCTTGTCAATCTTTTCACAACTCCACGTTCAGTTCCCTCTGTGGGGGTCACAACACTCGGTTTAAGAAGCTGGCCCCAGCTAAAGGATGTGCGCCAGCCTCTTCATAAAGATACCCTTTCCTCTTTGTAATGCTAAAAAAGCAACCTGCAGAGGGGTGTGTGTGTGTGTGTAGATCAGAGGTCAATTTCCGGTGTCTTTCTCTACTGCTCCCCACCTTATTTTTGAGAGAGTGTCTCTCTTTGAACCTGGAGCTCAAGGACTATCCACAGCGGCTGACCCGAGAGCCTAGGGACCCTCCTCTCCCTCAGCACTGGGGTTACAGACACATGACACCACACCCAGCTTTTTATGTGGGTGCTGGAGACCCAAACTCAGGGCCTCATGCTTGTATGGCAGACACCTTACCAACTGATCATGTCTTCAGCTCCAGCAGGGGATGCTCTGAGAGGAAATTAGTGTCCTGTTTCTGTTGTCCGTGCTCCTGCAGCTGAGAGGACTCAGAATCGAGGGAGGCATGGACCACAAACCGACGCCTCTGACACTATGAACTCAAGCAACCCTCTCCGCTTGAAGTAAATATTGGGCAAAATGGCACCACAGCGACTGCCATGGAACCCGCCTATCCCACGTCTGTGTGCCTGTGTGTGTTTGTACAGTACCTGTGGGGACCACAGGAGGGCATCCCTGGGAGCTGGAGGAACAGGCATCTGTGAGCCACTTAATATAAGGATTCTCTGTAAATTCAGTGTATGCTCTTCAGCAGCTGAACTGTCCTCCAGCCCCATTGAGTTGCTTTTATAAGGAGCAGTTTTAGTTTTAGATTTAGAGAAGTGAATAAAAGTTTGAATTTTGTCCATCCCCCATCCCACCCCCAAACCACAAGTTCTTTTGTTACTAACATCTGGCCAGTGTAGTGCATTTGTTAAGGCAAAGGCACTAATATCAAAGCATTAGAGGTTTTTTATTGCTTAGTTTTTGAGACAGGGCCTCACTATGTAGTCCCTAGCTGGCCTAGAGGTCTCTGTGTAGCCCGGACTGCCCTTGAACTTGGCATCCTCCTGCTCATTCTATATAGTACACATTCTTTGGGTTCTGACAAACAGAACGGCACCATTTACCGTGATGGCGTCATCTGGATAGTCTCACCCCTATAAAAATTCCCCATTCATTCATAAAAATTCTCTGCCTGTTCATTCCTGTTTCTCTCCCTCAGTCCTCTGCCAACCACTGGTCTTTTTCTTTGTTTTATTTGATTTTTTGAGATCTCATTATGTAGCCTAGACTGACCTCAAGCTTTCAGTGATCCTCCTGCCTCAGCATCCCGAGTGGGATTACAGATGTGCACTGCCTGGTATGCTCCGCCCTGGTCTTTTTGTTGTCTTGGTAGTTTTGTCTTTTCTTGAATGTCATACAGTAGAATCTATGAAGCCTCACCAGGTTGACTTCTTTCTCTTATGAGTTTACAAATCTTCCTGTGTCTTCACGGCTCTGTAGCTCGGTTTTGTTTATCATCGCCTGACATTCCACTGTGGGTAGCAGGGTGTTTATGCATTCAGCTACTGAAGGGCATCTGGGTAACTTCCAAGTTTGGGCTGTTGTAAGTAGGGGTGCTATCCACTTCGGTGGGAGTTTTTGGTTGACACAAGTTCGCACCCCAACAGGTAAAAGCAAGACATCCAACTGCTCCTCGCATGGCAACAGTATATTCAGTTTTCAGAGAGGTACAGTTAAGTGTGCGCGGTGGTGCACATCTGTTATTCCAGCCCTTGGATGGCAGAGTTCACAGTAGACTTCAGTTAGATAGTGAGTTCAAGGCCAGACTGGGGTTTCTAAAACAAAAACAAACAAAGCTTAAGGTCACCCTTCTTCATACCATTATGGAACTACCATTTTTCATACCATTTGAAAGTACCAGTATAACTGAGAAACTCCCAAACTTGTCTATGATGGAGAAAACCACATCCTGAGTTAGGAAAGCTCAGGTGCCACTGAGCAGGGCAGCAGTGACCAGGCCTTAGCACCCCTCCACCCAGTGCTTTCCTGGAGGCTCACAGACCCCACAGTACCCCACACCATTATGGCCAAAGTGGGGATTGTCTCTGTGACTCCCTGGGGAGAATGGAGCTGAGGAACTTGGGTTTGGGAGTGATGAGAGCCTGGCTCTGTGTGTGCCTTTCTTTGCCTGTCTGCTGTTCTGAGTCCAGGCCTCACTCCCAGTCTGTAGAACAGGGTGATGACACCCCTTGGGAGTACCTGGCAGGGTGAGAGTCGGGAGGAGAGTGGCTGAAGGTACTCCTCTCCCCCGGCTCTCCTGCCTCAGGTCTCAGTCATGCCTGTCTGCTCCTCTTCACAGACATTCTTGGCAGGATTTGGGGAGAGTCAGTGCATGGGTGAGGAGTTTGCATATGTACACCAGTGTCCTGGGCCTCTGTGTCTTCTTTTCTTGGTGGCTCAGAGTAAACCTTCTACTGGGCCTGGCCACAGGAGATAATGTGACTCATGGACAGGGCTGTCTATACCAGGGGCCTGGAGACAGGGCAGTTTTCAACAGGCCCAGCCTTACCCCTTTGGGCTTCAGAGTTACAGGTAAGAGGTGATGGGGTACTGTGGGGTCTGTGAGCCTCCAGGAAAGCACTGGGTGGAGGGGTGCTAAGGCCTGGTCACTGCTGCCCTGCTCAGTGGCACCTGAGCTTTCCTGACTCAGGATGTGGTTTTCTCCATCATAGACAAGTTTGGGAGTTTTTCAATTATACTGGTAGTTCCAAAACCCAAGCTTGTGTGCCAGGGAAGGAGCTGGTGGGGGTAGGGATGGGTCTATAACTGGTCTCAGAAGTACGGAGGGGTCTGAAGTGCCTGTGACCAGAGCTCTGCCCTGCTTCTTCTCTTAGGTGGTACAAGCTGCACTCCAAGCCAGGCAAGAAGGAGAAGGAGCGCGGTGAGATCCAGGTGACCATCCAGTTCACACGAAACAATCTGAGTGCCAGCATGTTTGACCTGTCCATGAAGGACAAGCCACGGTCCCCCTTCAGCAAGCTCAAGGACAAGGTGAAGGGCAAGAAGAAGTATGATCTAGAATCTGCCTCAGCTATTCTCCCAAGCAGCGCCCTGGAGGATCCTGAGCTGGGCAGCCTGGGCAAGATGGGCAAAGCCAAAGGTTTCTTCCTCCGCAACAAGCTCCGCAAGTCCTCACTCACACAGTCCAATACCTCGCTGGGCTCTGACAGCACCCTGTCCTCTGCTAGCGGCAGCCTGGCCTACCAGGGCCCTGGAGCTGAGCTCCTCACCCGCTCCCCAAGCCACAGCAGCTGGCTGTCCACTGAAGGGGGTGAGCATGGAGAGGGGGTGGGCTCTTCCCAGGAGGTGAAGAAGGCCTCGGGCAGAGAAACAGGGCTCTTCTTTCCAGGTGCTGACACGGTGCATGTTTCTTTTCCAGGCAGGGACTCTACCCAGTCCCCCAAGCTGCTCACCCACAAGAGGACATACAGTGATGAGGCCAGCCAGCTACGTGCAGCCCCTCCCCGGGCTCTTCTTGAGCTCCAAGGCCATCTCGATGGTGCCTCCCGCTCTTCCCTCTGTGTCAATGGGAGCCATGTGTACAATGAGGAGCCTCAGCCTTCCTTACGGCACCGCAGCTCCATCTCAGGCCCCTTTCCACCCTCAACCTCCCTACACAGTGTCCCACCTCGGCCCTCCGAGGAGGGGCCTCGGTCCTCAGATGACTCTTGGGGCAGAGGCAGCCGTGGCACCGGCAGCTCGGAGGCAGTGCCTGGACAGGAGGAACTGAGTGCTCAGGCCAAAGTGCTGGCCCTGGGGGCCGGTTGCTCTGGAGAGGAAGAGGGGGCCCGGCCTCCAGAGGGGAAACCAGTCCAAGTTGCGACACCCATGGTCGCATCCTCTGAGGCTGTGACAGAGAAGGAGCGGAAGCCCCGAATGGGGCTCTTCCATCATCACCACCACCATCACCAGGGGCTGAGCCGGAACGAGCTGGGACGCCGAGGCTCAGTTGGAGAGAAAGGGAATCCTTCTCTGGGAGCCTCCCCGCACCACCCACCCACTGGGGAGGAAAAGGCCAAGAGTAGCTGGTTTGGCCTGAGAGAATCCAAGGAACCAACTCAGAAGCCCAGGTACATATTTAATAAGGCTACGTTTGTCCTGTGTGGAGGAGGTTGGGTGTTTGCCCCCGGGGCCTGAGGCTGGGAGGAGCGGGGAGCAGGCTTCCTGAGCTGTAGCTTTGCATGGTTAAATGGGGTATCCTGTCTTCCTGAGCCGAGACTCATATTGTGCCCACCGACACAGGTGAGTGATAAGGACACAGTGCCATGAGGGTCCTGTGGATCCAGGTGGGCCCAGGCCCTGCTGCTTGAGTTGGTAGTGCAAAGGAAGAGGGAGGGCATTCTTGTGCTTGTTGGTTTCCTGACCTCCATCTCTTGCTTCCTTACCTCAAGGTAAGGAAGCCTTGAGACTGGAGACTGTGTCTTCAGACACCTTACCCTGTTGGAAGATAGATGACTTCCCCTGGCTGCCCACCTGGCTCCGGGGTCTTGTCCCCTTGAAGGACGGGAGTTCACTAGTTGCTGCTGCATCCCTCCTCACCCCTAGTCGCTTCCTAGCCTGGAAAGAGACCATAGCAACTCCCTTGAAATACGTCCGCCCACCAAGGCCTAGTGTTTCTTGACGGCTGTCGGGAGTGCTGGTGACTGCTGTTGGGAATGTGCCTAGCCCTCTCTGTCCCTTGGTCCTGGTCAGAGCCTCTGGCCCCCACCCTGTGTTATTCCGAGATAGGGCGACTGCTGTATTGTTTGGCAGGGCCCTAAGGAGGGTCTCCGTGGGCAGGTCAGAAGTCTGTCTGTCTGCCTCTCTCCTTCAGTGGGCACAGAGGAGGCCGGGCCCAGGTGTGACAATGCTACATCTGTTTCCCAGCAGAGGGGAAGGGCTGGACCTTACAGCTCTAGATTAGCTTCTCGTCTCCTTCTGTCTTCCATTTTCCTGCTTCTCTGACTCCTGACAGCCTCTCAGACTCCAGAAAACTCAGGTCATTGATGGACAGAAGGAAGAGGGGGTTTCTGTGCTGGCCTTGTTACAGGCCAGGTTCCTAAGCACCCTGCCTGCCAGCCAGAACTGCTGTAACTAGTTACAGCTGGAGGATCTCTACCTTCTACCTGGAGAACCAGCCCACAGGCCTTGGGGCATAGGACTCCTGTACCCAGCGGCTACTGTCACAAATCTTGAAAGTTTGAGTAAGGGCAGCAGCGCCCTCTAGTGACTCCGTGGCACTTGTGCTCCATGGAGAGGCTTGAGGCGGTGTTACAAAATTCAGTAGCTGCAAGATGATCCTCCTGGTCCTCCTGACACACTGCGCCTCTGTTGACATGTGGCTATTACCCATGATCTCTACTGATGTGAGGCTGAGAGGAGTCGGAATGGACAGTGCTCATCTGGGCTACAGGACCTGCTGAGCATTGGTCTGTGGCATGTCTGTGCCCTGTGCTTGAGTTAAGATAGGCCACACATGTTAGGTCCTCCTGTGCCAGGGTGCCTTGTTTTTTGTTCCTGTCTCTCACAGCAACCTTCGAACACAGGAAGGGATCAAACGCAAAACTATATTTAACTTAGGGGGAAATCTGGTGCAACAGAGAGCCAGGGGTGTTAGTAAATGGCATTTAGCACTTCGGTGTCTGCCCAGTCCCTCAAGGTATGGCAGACAGATGTTGGTGGTTGTAGAAAGAGTGGGTCATCTGGGGTGCCCTCTGACTGGCCTCAGCATATTTCCTGTCCTATCTGTGGTTCTTTTCCCAGAATTGTTACTCTGTTAGCAGTGATCTGGTTTGAAGGATGATGTTAGGAACTCTGCTTAAGCTTAGAAGGCCCCTCGTGTCTGTCTCCTCGTTTGTCCTGATGGTTTAGGATAAGCACACCTCCTGGACATGTTTCCTGGGAGTTGGGGCACATCTTAGGAGGTGTTAGTTAGGAACTTCCAAAGCTCAGGAGGGATGTTAGCCGGGGCACATTAACTATAGGTAGTGTCTCAAAGGCTGGCTTTATTTAACCTTTGAGGACTGGTGGGCAGGCTTCATAGAGCCACTTGCCACCTCTGTGACTAGTGTGTGGAACACAGCGCACATCTCATCCCAGGAAGCCCCAGCTAGTGGTGAAATCTGCTTTCTCCAGAGATGGCCCCAGGCTGTGGTTTTTAAGAAGGTGGCACATGCCTGCAATCCCAGCACTCAGGAGGCCCTGGCAGGAGGATTGCTGTGAGTTTGAGGCCAACCTGGGCTCCATAGAGAGACACTATCTCAAAAAACTTTAAAGGAGGGTGGGTGGGGAAAAGCATTGCAGTGAATCGGTGATTGATCAAGTAGCGAGTCAACCAGTTGTCCTAAGGTTCCCACAGGCTCTGAAGCTTGTTTCCATGGGTTGAGGGGACAGGGCTGCTTGGTCGTGTCACTTCTCTTCCCAATAGTTGGCCCCGAGGGAGACAAATCAGCATGTGTTGTACCCTACTTGGGAGGGGGAGGCTGTGCCAGGCTGGCTGGATAGGCTCCAGGGTGCAGGGATGTTCTCAGGACACAACCTGCACAGAGGACCACACAAAGGAATGTTCTTCTGCTGCCCTGTGCCATGTGCAGTGGTAGGGCAGGAGCGGTGACCTTCAGAACATGGGCTTGGTTGCTGTAGGGATGGCTCAGCTGTTAAAGGCTAGACTTATAACCAAAAGAACGTGTGTCTGGTGTGGAGCAGGGAGAGTGAAAATGGAGAGGCTCTGAGGGCGAGAACAGGCAGGGTGTTAGCAAGACCTGCTGCTCTGGGAAACCTGCTGGGCCTGCCGCCTAGAACCCTGGCCTCAAGAGAGAGCCCTTTGCTGATTCCATACCAACTGATTTGTGTGCATCTCTGGGGAACCATGGTGGGAGGAGGCTGCTGACAGAGCCTGGGGCTCCTAGTGGTGCTTCCCTGGTGCCCTTCTCCCTGAAGTCTGACTGGCAGCAGACTGCTGTGAGCCCGAGGGTGAGTGTGGGTTTGTGAGGCAGGGCTGAGCCTGCTGCTGTGCACTGTTGATGGGGGTCACTAGGGCTATCATCACAAGAGGCCTAGAGAGAGGCTGTGTTGTTCACAGTTCAGAGCACCCCAGCCCTGTTCCTGGGATGCAGCTTGAGTGCTGTGGATGCTCCAAGCATGGCTGTGACCCAGATGGTGGTTAGTATGTTGCCTCTCATTCCCTTAACTTCCAGGAGTAGACCTGTGCCTCTGCCCTGGGACCTGCCAGGAATGAAGGGAGAGGAGACATTTGTGGGAGTTGGGACCCCAGGCGCAGAGTTCTCCCCTTTCAGCGTCTTCCACCTGTCTGGAGGAGCAGAGCAGTGCTGGTAGCTGGAGATGGGACATGAATGAGAACTTTGCCTCCCTTCCCTCTGCATCTCTGCCTAGAGGTGGGGATCAGACTGAGAATCTACCCCCCAGCTTGGTTGGAGCTATTCTAGGGGAGAAATAAGGTCACAAGAATCTTTGAAAGCTGGGTGTTTTAAAATTACCTTTTGTTGTTGTTTTATTTTGAGATAGGGTGTCACCCTGTAGCTCTGGCTGCCCTGGAGCTTGTTATATAGACCAGCTGGCCTCAACTCAGAAAAATCTTCTGCCTCCTTGTGCCTCTGCTCCCCAAGTGCTGTTTAAAGGTGTGCGCCACCATGCCTATCTATCTATCTATCTATCTATCTATCTATCTATCTATCTATCTATGTATCTATCTATCTATGTATCTATCTATCTATCTATCTATCTATCTATCTTCTTTTTAAAGACAGGGGCTCAATCTATCACAGATTGCCTTTGAACTTGCTGTGTATTGAGGATGACCTTGGTCTTCTGGTCCTCCTCCCCAGTGCTAGGATTACAGGCTTGTGCCACCATACCTGGTTAATGCAGTGCTGGGGATAGGACCCAGAGCTTCATGCATGTTGGGCAAGCATGCTGCCACCTGAATTAGTGCCCCAGCCTCCTTTAAAACGTTTTGGTTTATTAAGACAAGGTGTCATGTAATCCAGGCTGACTCTGTAGGTGAAGATGACAGCATGCTTCTGGTCCTCCTGCTTCCACACCCCCAGCGCCACGGCGTGCACCACCTTGTTCAGCTCTGAAAGCTCAGTTCCTAGGAGAATCTGACTGCGTCCTGCTGAGGAGGCTCACCTCTTCCTCCAGGCTTGTGTTTGGAGCCTCCTCTGCCTTGGTGGACCTGGACTCTTTCCTGTTGCTTATCAGGCCCTATGTACAACCTGTCTAGTCTAGACCTTGAGTTCCTGCAAGAGCGTGGCAAGCTCCAGACAGCTCAGCCTCTGCCCTGCTGCCACAACCCACCTCTTCTCGTGACTGGCTTGCAGAGCTGCCTCGGCTCACCCCCAGTACTTTCTGTGAAGTTGCTGGATGAGTGGGAAAGATGGATAGGAGGAGGTTCCCTGGATGCTCTCATTTAGGTAGGAGGGGGGAAGTCAGAAGGTCCCAGGAACCTGGAGAACTGAAAAGCTGCCTGTGCGGAGGAACCCTGCTGGATAGCAGGGGTGAGGCTGCCAAGGTTGGGGTCTGACTGCAAGTCAGGCCACTGCCAGTCTGCTCACACTGGAGTGTTTGGTTTGCTTTTCTCTCTTCTTGTGTTCTAGAGTCTGTCTGTCCTGGGCAAGCGAAGGCTCTTAGTTCAGTGTGTACCCCTTTATCTCATCTCCAGAGGCTGGCCCACAGAGGGGTCAAGTGAGGGTGCTGTCTGCTGGCAGGAGGTGTGCCCGCAGATGCCATGTGCTCCTTAGCCAGTTCTTCTGCTCCCTCCCCATGAAACGAAAGGGGTGAGCTCTCTCGGACACCTTGTCACGCCTGATGACAGCGCCATCCTTACCCTTTCCTGCAAGAGCTCGGTGGAACATAGTCTCTTTCAGTTTGCAGTCCTGGGTACCCCGCTTGGTTCTCTCAGTGCTGTCTTTGTCCTGTCCATGAGCTCTCCCGGGATCCTTCCCTTTGGTACCTCATAATAGTGGGCTCTTCCTTCATTTGGTCCCTGGGTCATGTGGCTGCATATAGCCTGTGTGATGGTGTGGCACCTGGCCTGGAGGTGGGGGTAGGGATGGTACTTGGCAGGGATATTTCCAGTCTTAGCATTAACCAGGAGGCTCATGGTTTTGTCTTCTCCACAGCCTGGACGTGTCTCCTCAGGTAGAATCTGACCCAGCTGCTCCTCCTCACCCCTGCTCCCCCCAGGCTCTGGCCCTCCCCACTCCTGCTCCCGCCGCCGCTGCTGCTCCCATGCTAAGCACTAACCTTTTTGCAGCCACCTCCCCTGCTGCTGCCACTGCCGCTGCTGCCACCATTGTCCCCGAAGCCACCCCCTCTGGATTCTTGGGGGTCACCAACCCGTTCTTCACCTCCTTGCAGAGCAACCCCTTCTTCGAGGAGCTCAAAGCTGACATAGCACTAAATTCTCCTTCACCTGCCCCCTCTCTCCCCAGTGCCTCGAGGGCCAGCCTGGCCCCCCTGGCCTCCCCTGGGAAAGCCCTGCCTGAGTGGGACGACACCTTCAACATCTTTGCTGCTGGCAGGCTGCAGCCAGAGGCCAGGAGTGAGATTCTGGCCCTGGCAGGAGTGGGGCTGGAGGATGGGCTGCAAGACCCAGGCCCTGGGACCATGGCAGTGAGAGCAGCAGAGCCCCAGAGAGAACCTGGGGGAGAAAGAGGTGGAAGCAGCGTGCGGCTGGAGCCCAGGGTGCCTGTGGACTCGGGACCGGACCAGCCAAGCTCAAGTGTGTCTGACCCAGGACCCCTCGGGTCTTCAGGGACTGGCCCACCCTCCAAAGCAGCCCAGTTGCACCTGAGAATTTCAGCCTCAACCCCAGACCGGGAGCTTCCTGCCTCAGAAGTGGGAGTCGCACAGAGTCCAGCAGATAGCGGGGCATCTCTGTTCAGTTCCCCAGAAGTACTCAGTGTGTGGGAGAGACTTCCTGGGGGCCAGGATGAGGAGGCTACCCGAGATGGAAGCCAGCTTTTCCAGGAGCTGAACACAATGGAGGATTCCTGGCCTTGGGATGTGATCACCATTTCTCCTACAGCAGAGGTTGCTTCATCCATCGTGCAGGGAGAATCCGATGAGGTGCCTCCTCCCAAGGCACGGCCTGAATCACCAGCTGCTGTGCGCCCCATGGAGAGCGAGGTGCACCCTGCATTGCAGCTGGAGCCAGAGCCTGAGCAGGGATTGGATGAGGGGTCATGGCCTGGCCCACCACCTCCCAAGCCACCACGCCTCTTCACACCTACAAATTCCCAGCTGGAGGAGGAGGAAGAGGAGGACCAAGAGGAGGAAGAGAATGCTACAGGGGGTCTGAATAGCGGGGGGCCAGAGATAGACGAAGACACCACCCCAAGTGCATTGGTTGTTGGTCCCCAAGAGTCTAAGGAGGAGGGGGTAAATCCAGAGTTGGAGGAATTGCACAGCCTGCCCTCTGGGACCCTGATGAGTGAGCCAGAACTTGAAGAACTAGTAGGAGATACTGATGCTCCTGGGTCTGGGGCCTGTCCACCTAGGTCCACCAGCTACCTTGAGGGGCCCATCCCTAGAACCCATAGCTCAGTCAGCTCAACTCTGCTGAGCCAGATGGTCTGGGGGACTTCAGATACAGGTGAGAGCCTTGAAACCCAGAGCCAGGAGCTAGTCAGAGAGGGGTTTGGACCTCAGCAGGCTGATCTGTGGGCCTCAGAGGAGGAGGAGGATGCCTTGAATCCCTTCTTAGGTCAGGAGAGCCAAGATCCCCCCAGCCTCCCGTCTATATCATCACCAGGGTCAAGGGGGTCCTCTGTCCACTCTGGTCCAGAAGAGTTGCCCACACCCCCAGAACCTGCCTTCCCACCTCCCCCTCTCCCACCGTGGGCCAGCCACCGCCATGGGGTGCCAGGCCCCCCATGCCCTCCCCTGCCTGTAGCCTGGCCCTTGACCTCTTCTTCCTCACCTCCCGAGGAGTCAGCTTCTTCACCCCTTGGTCCCCTTGAGCTCTCCCCCACTGGGGGCTCCCCTACACCATGTGGGGAAGACCACGCTGCAGCCACCCCAGCCTCCCCGCTTGTGCTTCTGCCCTTGGAGACACGACCAGCTGAGGAGCCCCAGCCCAGTGGCAGGTGAGCATCCACTCAGAACCCTTCCCAGGAGGAAAGGGGCGGGGCATAGTGACACAGGAGTAGAAATACTGCACAGTCCAGCTTCGTCTGTGCCAAGGGCGCATGGTAAGGGTCTGCTCTCTTTGGAGGCAAGCGGTGAAGGCTTCGAAGCCACGAGCTTCGGCAGGACCAGCTCTGAAGGTCTTCACTTTATGTATAGGACCTTGCACTATCAGGGTGGCCCCACAAGCTGGGGGTTTGGGAAATAGCACCCAAACAAGGATAGGGGTTGAGGAATGAGGTTCAGGGGAGTCAACATGCCATGGCAGGAGAAGGGAGTGAAAGCTGCATGTGCTGTACAGAGATGCCATGGTTGGGGGAGTGGGGTTCCGCAGAGGGGCGATTCTTCTTCAGGCCTTGGGTGCATTAACAGGTAGCAGTGGTCCTACAGCAGGTTCCTGTCCAGACAGGGTGAAGAAGCAGAGGGCTGGCCTTAGAGGAAGCTGAAGACAGGCTCAGAAGAAAGGAAAGGGAGCTTTCCTTAAATGCTTTCCACACCCATAACCCTTAGAAGAGGGTTTCCAGCTGCAGCAGCTGTCTCACTGGCTTGCCTTGTCATTGGTTTTCTGGGCTGGGCAGCTGAATGGACAGCTGATGCCTGTGTGGCTGTGGTCTCTATGGCTTTAGGCCTTGGGCAGAACGGAGAGGCCAAGACCTCACCAAGAGGGTGGCGAGGGTGATGAGAGCAGAGATCGGGAGCCCTGGGATCAAGTCTCAGTGAGTGTGGCTTAGCAAGGGCAGCAGAGTTCAGAGGGACAGCTGTTTTCTAGGGCCTGATCGAAGGCAGCTGGGCCAGGTGAGGTGAAGGTGGAGGTGCTCCTCAGATCTAGCCCTAACCTCTGTGAGGCCCCCAGCCTGCTCAGGCACCTGCTGGCTCATATGTTCAGTTGCTCAGGGTTGCTGAGCATCTATTTTGTGCCGGACCCAACGAATTAATTCCCAGTCCAGGTGGGTGAACAGGGAGATTTCAGTGAGGGAAGCTGTAGGGCCTGCCAGTGACTCCCAAGAAATCAGGTCAGGGAGGGAATTTGACTCCCTAGTGGTGGATGGGGCTATGCCCCCCTGTGGGGAGAAGGAGCTGGTGGCTCTGGTTTCCTCATTTCCTGATGACAGTGTCTTCATCTGACCCATGTCTTGCAGTATAGCCTCTGTTTATACTCACCACTTACAGGGTTCCTTTTCAGAACAGCTTTCATTTCGTGTCTATATGGAGCATGACCTTAAAGCGATGGGTGCATAGAGTTGTTTCTATTTCTCAGATGAGTGGGGATCAGGCTGAGAGCCCAGCACCCCAGCTACTTCCTGAGGGGGTACTTCCATGCGTCAAGGGGTGACTGTTCAGACAGGTGGTCTTAGAGCTACTTTCCTGCCATCTCCAGTGCAGGCCCCAAGGTGACAGGACTTCTCTGCCCTGTGTGGGGACATGATGTGCTTTCATGTTTGTGAGACTAAGCACCAGCCCTGTCCTGAGGAGCAGTGCTGTTTCTTGGGGTTGGCCTGAGCCTAAGTCACAGCTGAGACTAAGTGGCTTTGCTTCCTATTCATTGCCTGAAGGCCTGAGGCCCCTGTAGGGTGAGAGTGGATTTCTGAGGTTCCCCAGGGTCAGGTTAGCTGATTTATGGGCCTGCTGCTTACAACATACATAACTAGGTGCTAAGGGACCCCAGGAGAGGGTTATCTTAGCTTCAGGGAATCAGTCAGCTTCCTGGAGGAGGTGACCACTCATGGTTTTGAAACAGTAGTAAGAACTAAGATTTTGGAAGGAAGGGAAGTACCCCCAGGTAGAGGTGTGTGTGTGTGTGTGTGTGTGTGTGTGTGTGTGTGTGTGTGTGTG
>CABHPQ010159976.1:0-53660 GCA_902168405.1 Peromyscus aztecus
ATGGGACCATTAAGAGGTAAATGGATTAATCACTTCACAACTGAATGGATTAGTGGATAAATGGTGTTCTGTTGGGGTTTTGTTATAAAGCTGAGCTCTCTCTGCCTGGTTTCTGGGTAGCCTGCTCTGAATGATGACTTCTGATCCAGCAGAGAGGTCCTCACCAGATATTCAGCTGCTATCTCCCCTTTTCAGTCATTAACAAGAACTATATAACACATACACATGTTCAAGATTCTGTGTTGAAGATCCATTAGGGAGTCTCTCTTTCATCTACCCCAAATTGATGATTACTGCAATCTGTCTGCTTATGCACTCTTACCACTTTACATATACTGCCCAACTTTAGAACAAAGTTGCCTTTCAATTCCTCCACAGAGTTGCTGGATACCACAGTTTCCTCACACCTCACCCAATAGTTATGCATAGTCTGAATGCTCCTGTCTCTTCAAAATGGTTAAGCTGAAATCATACAGTGATCATATGGGGACTTACAGCATTTGTGGAAGTGGTTACATCATGGTGGTGGAATCCCCTGGTGGGGTTAGTGACTGGTAAATAAGTCTAGAAGAGGTCATTCACCAGTCCACCACAAATTGGCCAAAACCAGGAAGGGAGTCCATCCTGGATCAGGAATTGGCCAATACCTTGGCTTGACCTTGACCTTTCCCAGAACTGTTAGAAACCAATTATTTCTGATTATAATATACCTCATTATGATATTTAGTGCTGGCAATCCAAATATATAAATCAAACACAGGCTGTGATTTTTTTTTTTGCTTCAAAATAATGGGGCTAGAATTGGCTTTCCTCCAAATTATTTTATATTTCCCTGAAAATTACTAAAGTGAACATTTTTCATATAATTTTTTTATGAATTCTCACTGTGTTTTCTTGTTTTGTGTGTGGGCACTCACATGTGGAAGTCAGAAGACAGCTTCAGGGATTCAGTTCTTTCTCTCCTTCTCCCATGCACATCCCAGGTGGAGACCTCAGTTATCAGTCTGGGTAGCACATGCCTTCACTCACTGAGCCATCTCAGCAGTCCCTCGGTGTGATTCTTGTTATCAATATTTCTGTTTCTCTTCTTGTTGCTCTTTCCCAAGTTGCTCTCTTCTTGATTTATAGCATAATTTACCTAGATACCAAGTTCTACTGCCCATGGTTTTATTGTATATTATTATAGAAATATGTTATATAATTTTCCTTAATATTTTGTAGTTTCTTTTCCATATCTTAAGGAATTCTAATTTCCCATAAGCCATAGATCTACACGAATTCAATTTTCACAAATTTAATTTACTTATTTTTCACATTAGGATCCCAAATGCCTGGATTTGTTTTTGCTTAGCTATGATACAGAGATCTAATTAAATTTGTTTCCATATGGAAACCCAATTTTCCTGGTAACATTTATTGGATAATATCAGTGGGAACTAGGCTTATAACCAAAACCTAAGTTTTCTTTCATGGCAGGGAGTAAGAAGGCATCAGTTCAGGGCTGTGCCAGCAAGGGTGCATCTAAGACCGTGCGCCTTGTGTGGTCTGTCCCACAAGTTTCTGGCTCCCACAGTCCATTTCCAGAAGTGAATTCAATACTGAATCTTCCTATTCATAAGCTTACTATGTGCTTTTTTTTTTTTTTTTTCCTTTGTAACTGAAATGGTATAGATTTATTTGTTAGAGGCTTATTGTCATTATGCTATACATTTCTGAGAAAAAAAAAGTTTAAATGGCTTAGGATAATATTATTTAGTACTACACAGTCAAATATCATTTTCAAATGAAAATATGCAGGGATACTAAAATTGAAAACACCATTATTTTCTCTCAGGATTAAGCATTTGTAAGTATTTAAATTCTTACTTCCTTCATGTCTGTTTCTGGTTGAAGGTGATATTACATTGTTTGCTAGAGTTTCATAGGAATTTGTCTTTTTTTCTGGGATAGTCAGGTTATTTCACTGCAAAACTGTAGCTAGACATACGGCATGGTTTGTGTTGTGGCTCCTGGTAATCAGAATTAATATTGACAAACGTTTAAGTTTGAGGCCTTTTGTTGTGTTTATTTCTCAAATACTTTCAGTTACTGTGGCTTCAACAACAGCTTCTTTTCCACTCCCCACTCAGGCCAATTCTCAAATCCATTCTTTAATTGTGGCTAGGTAATTGGATTTGAGTTTTGATGACAATGAGTGTTTTCAATTGTGGGGCCTCTTTCTATACCCTACCTGTTCAGTCTACAGTTCTTTAAATATATGTTATTTTTCATTTGTTTTATCTTTTGTTAGATTCAATCATTTACATCAATTCTTTCCTCCTCCTTTCTTTCCTCGCAATCCCTCCCATGGGTTTGTCTGATAGTATGTATAATTCCTACAATCCTGTTTATAAAATGCAGGCCATTTTCTAAGGATAATATAGTTTTAAATAAATTGAATTGTTTTGATTATCTCACTCAAATTCCCTGCTCACATTCAAACAGTATCACCAAGCATTTCACCTTCTGTATCATTCCATTCTAAAGTCAAAAAACAATAAAATGAATAAAACTGCAGAATTTCTTATTTCGTTTTATTTAATGCTCTTCATGGGAAAAATGAGATACTATACTAACTTGTCTGCCATTTGTTGTTAAAAACACATAGAAATTCCACCAACTCAACTTGTTCCACTTAAGTTATTCATTTTCAACACTATATATTTGCATATTTTGCCCAGTCATTCCATTACTAACAGATATTCATCATAATTCCACAATTTTAATGATAAGAAATGAAATAGCAAAAATGAAAACTATAGAATATATGTTCAAATGCTGGTATTTTAACGCTCTGTAGTTCTAGGAATAAGAGGTCAAAAGATCTTGAATGTACTCTGACTGAAGAAGCCAGAGGAATAATTAGAGACCTCAGGAATGCTTGTTTTCCCATGCAAACCAAGGAAGGGGAAGCCAAAGGATGCTGTGGGATGTTCTGTATGGCAAATGTGTTGCTCTGATTGGTCAATAAATAAAACACTGATTGGCCAGTGGCTAGACAGGAAGTATAGGTGGGACTAACAGAGAGGAGAAAAGAGCAGGAAGGTGGAAGGAGACACTGCCAGTCACCGCCAGGACAAGCAGCATGTAAAGATGCCAGTAAGCCACGAGCCATGTGGCAAGGTATAGATTTATGGAAATGGATTAATTTAAGATATAAGGACAGTTAGCAAGAAGCCTGCCACGGTCATAGAGTTTGTAAGCAATATAAGTCTCTGTGTTTACTTGGTTGGGTCTGAGCGGCTGTGGGACTGGCAGGTGAGAGAGATTTGTCCTGATTGTGGGCCAGGCAGGAAAACTCTAGCAACAAAAGGATGTAGGTCCACCAGCTCACATAGCACACATTCCAAGTCCTGGCTGGTAAGGCTAGAGGACTCATCACACTCCTGACCCTGATGCATAGCTTCCCCAATACACACACACACACACACACACACACACACACACACACACACACACAGTTCCTTTTTTGTTTGTTTGTTTGTTTGTTTGTTTTCTTTCTAGACAGGGTTTCCCCAGCTATCTTGGAACCCTCTCTGTAGACCAGGCTGGCCTGGAACTCGTTGAGTTCTGCCTGCCTCTGCCCCCTGAGTGCTGAAATTAAAGGTGTGTTCCACTACTGCCTGGCTATGCCCTGGAATCCTTTAAATTTAAATAAAAACCAAAATCAGTGCTTCTCAAATTATTCCATAAAGAAGAAAAAGAAGAAATACTTGCATTTTTTCCAAAGCTAGCATTACACTGATAAACAAAGCAGATTAAAACACAACCAAAAAAAGAGAAAATTACTGACAAATCTTCCTGATGATCACTAACACAAAAATTTTGAATGAAATACTTACAGATCAAATTCTGGAATCTATCAAAAAAGATCATTCACCATGATCAAGCAAACTTTTGTGTATATAAATCAGTAAACATAATTCACCACAGAAATGGATGTAAGCACAGAAATCACATAAGCAACTCAAGAGATACAGAAAAGGCCTTTGGGAAATTTAACACCCCTTCATAATAAAAGCCCTGGAAAGAATATGAATGGGAAGAGTGCAACTTAACATGATCGAAGTTATATACAACAAGCCTATAGGCAACATCATGTTAAACAAAGAAAAATTTGAATCTTCCCTGCTAATATTAGAAACAAGAAAAGGGTGTCCACCTTGTGCAATCTTATTCAATATAGCGCTCAAAATCTTAGAGCAATAAGACAACAGAAATAAACAGATACAAACAGGAAAAGTCAAAATATCCTTAATTGCAGATGGTCATGATTTTATATATAAAAGACTCTAAAGATGATTCCTGGAACTGATAAACACTTTCAACAAAGTAGCAGGAGACAAGCTAAACATAAAAAAGCAGTAGATTTCTTTTTCTTTTTTCTTTTCTTTTTCTCTTTTTTTAAATTTTGAGACAAGGTTTCTCCGTAGCTTTGGAGCCTGTCCTGGAACTCGCTCTGTAGATCAGGCTGGCCTCGAACTCAGAGATCCACCTTTCTCTGCCTCCTGAATGTTGGGACTATAGGTGTGCATCACCACCACCTGGCCTAGATTTCTTATATACCAGTGACAGACATATTGAGAAAGATACCAGAGAAAAATTCCATTCACAACAGCCTCAAAAAAAAAAAAAATAACCCTTGTGTCTTAGTCAGGGTTTCTATTGCTGTGAAGAAACATCATGACCGTGTCAACTCTCATAAAGAAAACATTTAATTAGGTGGCAGCTTATAGTTTCAGAGGTTTAATTCATTATCACCATGGTGGGACATGGTGGCACACAGGCAGAGATGGTGCTGGAAAGGTAGCTGAGAGTTCTATACTTGCAAGCAACAGAAAGTGGACTTAGATGCTGAACAGTATCCTGAGCATAGGAACCTCAAAGCTGGCCCCCACAGTGACACACTTCCTCTAATAAGGCCCTATCCACTCCAACAAAGCCACACCTCCTAATAGCGCCACTCCCTATGAGATTATGGGGGCCAATTACATTCAAACTACTATACTTTGGAATAAACACGAGGAAATGAAATATGTCTGCTGTGAAACCTTCAAAACACTGAAGAAAGAAGTTGAGAGACACAGGAAGATAGAAGGACCTTTCATGCTTACAGATAGAAGTATTAATGTTATGAAAACAATAATCCTCCCAAAATCAATCTACAGATTCAGTGTAATCACAATCAAAATTCCAGCTCTGTGCTTCACAGAATTAGAAAAAAAATCATAAAATTCAAAGCAATCCTGAGCAACAAGAATATTGTTATTTTATCTGAATTCAAGTTATACCATAGAGGCATACTAATAAAAGCCAGTAATTTCACCAAACAGTAGTGGGAAAGCTAGATATCTACACACAAAATGAAACTTGAGTTTTCTCCCTCACTGTCTTAGTTTCTTTTCCTATTGCTGTGATAAAATAACAAAACAAACAAAAGTACCCAAAACCCTCAGACATAAAAACTTAGGGGAAGAAAGGATTTATTTTGGTTCATGGTCCAGGTTACAGTTCACAATGGTAGAGAAATCACAATGGCAAGAACCTGAAGGAGCTGGTTATCTCATCTTCATAGTCAAGAAGCAGGGATGAGTGCACACTGCTACTCGATTTATGCAGTCAAGCATCCCAACTAGGGAATGGTGCTGCCCACGGTGAGTGAGTCTTTCTACTTCAATTGACATAATTAAGGCATCCCTTCACAGTCATGCCAGGAGCCTATCTCCTGTGTGATTCTAGGTACTGTCAACTTGACAGCACTGACTACCACAACTCTGGATATCCTTGTTCATCCAAACAAGCACTAAGTGCCAGCTTTACTGCCCCAGTGTCTTGACAGTTCCTTTAACAAATGAATTACTCCATTATCCTGAATTCACCTATACTTCAAATTGATGATGTGGGCACAATGAAACTAGGTTCTTGGCCAAATATCACACAAACAGCTTCTAGCCAGGTTTCTGATAGAGATTATGTTCACTTCTGAAACCTTATGAGCTGGGCCTCCACTGACCATGTTTCTCTCAGCATTAATGCTTTTCGGGCTCCCACCAGAATAGTCCATTATGTTCTGTTGACAGCATTCAATGGCTTTCCTAATGCAAAGTTCCAAACTCTTCCACATTCTTCTCACACAACAGTTCCAAGGGCCTAAGAACCACATGGTAATGTTTATCACAGCAATAGCTACGTTTCTTGTTATTAAATTCTTTTCCGGATGCTGTGTCTGCCCCCTCTCCCTCAGTGCCCACGCAGCCTACTCCCAACCGGCCCTCCCCTCCTCATCACCATATCCCAGCCCACAGTTCCAAAGGAAGCACCCTGCTGGATCAGAGGCCACACTGACCATCAGAACTCCAGGCCCTCAACTCTGATGGAGGACACTCACCTGAACAAGAGGCCACTCCAATCGCCAGAACTCTAGCCCTCAGCTCAAGCAGAAGTCCGTGGTAGACTATGGCCACCCTGGCTATCAGAAGTCCAGCCTCAATTCAGGTGGAGACCCTCTACTCAACAGCATGCCACTCTGGCCAGAAGACCAGAGAGAAAACAGAAACCAAGGAACAAATCACCCATTCAAAAAAGACAAACTCAGAAATTGGTACTTAGACCTATAATCACCCAAAACCCAGATGCCTAGATGCCAGTGTAAGAACACAACAATAGCCAAGGTAATATCACCACTAGAGCCCAGCTATCCTACTACAGCAAGCCCTGAATATTCCAATACAGCTGAAGCACATGACCTTAAAACCAACCTTATGAAGAAGATAGAGGTGCTTAAATGAATAAATCCCTTAAAGAAATTGAGGAAAAAACTAACAGAACATTGGAGGAATTTTTTTAAAAGCCAAGAAAAAACAAACAGCTGAAGGAAACAACCAAAACTGTTCAAGGCCTAGAAATGGAAATCAAAGCACTAAAGAAAACACAAACCGAGGAAATTCTGGAAATGGAAAATCTAGTAAGTGAATAAGAACTATTGATGCAAGCATCAACAAAAGAATACAAGAGATGGAAGAGAGAATCCCAGGCATTGAAGATATGGTAGTCAAAGAAAATGTTAAATCTAAAAAAATTCCTGACACAAAACATTCAGGAAATCTGGGATACTATTTAAAGATCAACCTAAGAATATTAGGTATAGAAGAATGTTTCTTTTTGCTCCTTTGGGAGGGCCCACCACCCAGTTCCCAAATGAATCATACATGGAGGCTTCTTCTTAATTATAAATGTAAGACCTTAGCTTGGCATATTTCTAGCCAGCTTTCCTTAACTTTAAATTACCCCATCTATCTTTTGCCTCAGGGCTTTCTTTTTCTATTCCTGTATACCTTTCTTTGTTTCTTACTCCATGGCTTGCTGTATAGCTGGGTGGCTGGGTGGCTGGCCCTGAAAGTCTTCCTCCTTCCTCTCTCATTTTCTATCTTTTCCTCCTAGATTTCTTCTCTATTCCTGCAAGCCCCACCTATCCTTTCTCCTGCCTCACCACTGGCCATTCAACTCTTTATGCTGGGGATGTCTTTCTGTATGTTGTGAATATGTTGCTCTGACTGATGGATAAATAAAACACCAATTGGCCAGTAGCCAGGCAGGAAGTATAGCATAGGCAGGACAAGCAGAAAGGAGAATTCTGGGAAGTGGAAGGCTGAGTCAGGAGACACTGCCAGCCACTGCCACCATGAGAAGTAAGATGTAAACATACCAGTAAGCCACAAGCCACGTGGCAAGGTATAGATTTATAGAAATGGGTTAATTTAAGATATAAGAACTAGATAGCAGGAAGCCTGCCATGACCATACAGTGTTTAAGGAATTTAAGTCTCTGTGTGTTTACTTGGGTCTGAGCAGCTGCAGGAGCCAGGTGGACACAGGAAAACTCCAACTACATCTTTATTAGACCATGAGGTGTTTTAGACAGGCACAGTAACACAGCTTCACAGAGTTAAACAAATGCAGCGTAAACAAAAGTAACATGCCTTAAAATAATATTCCCCAACAGAGCAAGGAGAAGAAACCCAACTCAAAGGCCTAGAAAATGTTTTCAACAAAATCATAGAAGAAAAATTTACTAACCAAAAGAAGGACATGCCTATAAAGATGCAAGAAGCTTCTAAAATACCAAATAGATTGGATGAGAAAAGAAAGCCCCCATACCACATAATAATCAAAACACTAAACATACAGAAAAAAGAAAGAATATTAAAAGCTGCAAGGGAAAAAAGCCAAGTAACATATAAAGGCAGACCTATTAGAATTATACCCAACTTCTCAATGGAGACTCTAAAAGCCAGACAGGCCTGGACAGACGTCCTGCAGACTCTAAGAGACCTCAGATGCCAGCCCAGACTATTTATATCCAGCAAAATTTTCAGTCACCATGTATGGAGAAATCAAGATATTCCATGATAAAGTCAAATTTAAACAGTATCTATCCCCAAATCCAGTCCTACAGAAGGTACTAGAAGGAAAACCTTAATCCAAGGTGGTTAACTACACCCATGAAATCACGCAATAAATAATCTCACACCAGCAAAACCAAAAGAAAGGAAGCAAACACATACACACACACACACACACACACACCACCACCACCACCACCACCACCAACAACAACAACAACAACAATAACAACAATAACAAAATAACAGGAATTAACAATCATTGGTATTGATATCTCTCAGCATCAATGGACTCAATTCCCCAACAAAATGACACAGACTAACAGAATGGTTGGGAAAACAGGATCCATCCTTCTGCTGCATATAAAAACACACTTCAACATTAAAGATAGAAATTGCTTCAAAGTAAATAAATGGAAAAAGATTTTCTAAGCAAATGGAACTAAGAAACAAACTGGTGTAGCTATTCTAATATTTAACAAAATAGACTTCATAGCAAAATTAATGGAAAGAGACTGGGAAGGATATTTCATACTCATGAAAGTGAAAGTCTACCAGGATGATCTTTCAATTCTTAACATCTATGCCTCAAATGCAAGGGTACACATATTTGTAAAGGAAACACTAGTAAGGCTTATATCACACATCAATCCTCACAAATTGGTAGTGGGAGACTTTGATACCACACTTTCACCAGTGGATAGGTTTTCCAGACAAAAACTAAACAGAGAAACACTGGAGCTAACAGACATTATGAACCAAACGGACCTAACAGATATCTACAGAACATGTCACCCAAACACAAAAGAATATACTTTCTTTTCAGCACTCATGGAACATTCTCCAAAACTCACCACATACTAAGTCACAAAGGAAGTCTCAACAGTTACAAAAAATTGAAATAACCCTCTGCATCCTATCAGATCACCATGGATTAAAGCTGGATTTTAACAACAGAAAGCCTACACACTCATGAAAATTGAACAACTCTCTACTGAATGACTACTGGGTCAAGGCAGAAATAAAGAAAGAAATTAAAGATTTCCCAGAATTCAATGAAAATGAGTGCATGCATAATCAAACTTATGGAACACAATGAAAATGGTGCTAAGAGGAAAGTTCATATCACTATGTGCCTACATAAAGAAATTAGAGAGATCTCACTCATACTAGTAATTTAGCACATCTAAAATCTCTATAATAGAAAGAATCAAACTCACTCAAGAAGAATATACTATAAGAAAAAAACCAAACTGGGGACTGAAATCAATAAAATAGAAACAAAGAGAACAATACAAAGAATCAATGAAAAAAAGAGTTGGTTCTTTGAGAAAATCAACAAGATAGACAAACCCTTATACAAACTAAATAAAAGGCAGAGAGAGAATATACAAACTAACAAAATCAGAAATGAAAAAGTGGACATAACAACAGATACTGAGGATATCCACTGAATCATTACGTCACACTTCAAAAATCTGCATTCCAGAAAATTGGAAAATCTAAAAGAAATGGACTTCTTCAACAGATACCAATTACCAAAGTTAAATCAAGATCAGATAAACAATTTAAAAAGATCCATAACCCCTAAGGAAAGAAAAGCAGTCATTAAAATTCTCCCAACCAAAACAAGTTCAGGGTCAGATGGTTTTCATGCAGAATTCTACCAGACTTTTAAGGAAGAACTAATGTCAATACTCCTCTAATTATTCCACAAAATAGTAACAGAAGAAACATTGCCAAATTCATTTTATGAGGCCACAGTTGTTTTGATACCCAAACCACACAAAGACCCAATGAAGAAAGAGAATTACAGACCAATTTCCCTCATGAACATGGATGCAAAAATACTCAATAAAATAAAATATAAAATACTCAATAAAAATTTCTACCAGGGAATTCCTAAAGCTGATAAATACCTTCAGTTAAGTGACTGGATACAAGATTAACTCAAAAAAAAATCAGTAGCCCTCCTATATACAAATGACAAATGGGCCGAGGAAGAAATCAGGGAAACTACACTCTTCACAATATCCAAATAGCATAAAATATTTTGGGGTAACTCTAATCAAGCAAGTCAAAGACTTGTATAACAAAAATGTCAAGTTGTTGAAGAAAGGAAATGAAGAAGATATCAGAAGATGGAAAGATCTCCCATGCTCATGGATCAGTAGAATTAATATAATAAAAATGGCAATCTTACCAAAAGCAATCTACAGATTCAAAGCAATTCTCATCAAAATTCCAACACAACTCTTTTTTTTTAATCGAGTCTTTGGTAATTTCACATCTTACACCCCAATCCCACTTATCTCCCAGTCCCTCCCTTACTTTTACCCTTGTAGTGCCCCCCACAAAAAACTAAAAAGGAAATAATAAAAATAAGATAACCAAAAAAGTAAATAAATATATTAAAAATAAAAATACAAATAAGAATATCAATATCAATTAAAAACAACAACAGAAAGCAAACAAGCAAATAAACAAAACCAAAAAACTTCATTCCTCCATCTTTGCTGCTTTGCCTTCTGGACCATCAATACTGGACCCTCACAGAACTCCTCAGATATCCTGCTGTTACCCCGTCATAGAGATCATGAGACTACGGTTCCAGGTCCTTCATGCACTCCAGCAGATCATATATAGGGTAGATGTTGGGCATGCCAGCTCAAAGTCCAGATGTGTCCCTGGGTGGCTGCCGAGTTGGTCAGTCCGGATTTTCTGGGACTACTCCCCTCAGGTGAGGGGTGGGGCCAGCTCAGGGAGGCCCTCATACTTCACTGCATGGTTCAATGCATGGTTCTCATGGGTCCATATGGTAGCACACCCAATAGGCATCAACACAGACCCCAGCTTCTGCAGGACCACAGACCAAGACATAGACAGCAGCAGCAGCTTGGGCCCGAATGTCTCCATGCTCCAGGGTGGCGTGGTGGAGCAGGACTCTCAGATTGGCATGGCCTGGCAGCAAGGTGGTCCCTGGACTCCACAGATCCTGGCTGAGGTAGGGCCACAAACCTAGACATGGCCCTCGGCTGCAGCTTAAGCCCAGATGTCTCCATGGCAGCCCAGGCCACTCAGATCAGGATGGCCCCTGTGGTGGCATGGCCTTTGGGCACCAACATGGTCGCCTGTGTCAGCCCAGACTCCAGGCATCCTCAAGAGTCATGTACAGTTTTGTACATACAGACTGGGATACCTCTCTCTCCCTCCCATACCCCTCCATACATTATTTGCTCACCATAATGGCACCATACCACCCAGGCCCTTGATTTCTTCCTGTTCTCCCAGCGTAAACTGCTCTAGGTGAGTGTGTGTGAGTCCATTTCTGCTGCTCAGTGCTAGTGATACTGAATGGGCCCTTGGTTTCTTCCTGCATTCCCATGGAAAACTGCTCCGGGTGAGTGTGCAACACAATTCTTTATAAACCTTGGAAGGACAATACTCAACTTCATATGGAAAAGAAAAAAAAAACCCCACAGGATAACTAAAACACTTCTGAACAATAAAAGAAGTCCAGAGGTATCACCATTCCTGATTTGAAGATGTGCTACAGAGCTGTAGTAATAAAACCTACATGGTACTGGAATAAAAACAGACAGGTGATCAATAGAATTAAATTGAAGATGCAGATATAAATCCATACACCTATGGACACCTGATTTTTTAATTAAGAAATTTTCTATTCATTTTACATACCAACCACAGATCCCCCTCTCCTCCCTCCTCCAGTCCCTCAGCCCTCCCCCTCCAACTTACCTCTCATTCCCACCTCCTCCAAGGCAAAACCTCCCACAGGGAGTCAGCAGAGCCTGGTACACTCAGTTGAGGCAGGTCCAAGCCCCTCCCCCAGCACCAAGGCTGTGCAAGGTAGACACCTGATTTTTGATAAAGAAGCCAGAAATACACAAGGGAAAAAAGAAAGCATCTCCAACAAATGGTGCTGGTGTAACTGGATGTCTGCATGTAGAAGAATGCAAATAGATCCATATCTATCACCATGCACAAAACTCAAGTCCAAGTGGATAAAAATCCTCAACATAAAACCAGACACACTAAATCTAAGAGAAGAGAAAGTGGGGCATAGCTTGAATGCATTGGCACAGGACACAACTTGCTGAAAAGAAAACTGATAGCACAGGCACTAAGATCAGCAATTAATAAATGGGACCTCATGAAACTGAAAAGCTTCTGTAAGGCAAAGGATACCATTGTTTGAAAAAAATGACAGTCTATACAATAGGCAAATATTTTCACCAACTCTACATCTGACAAAGGGCTAATGTCCAAAATACATAAAGAACTCAAGAAACTAGACATCAACTTACATTATAAGTCGATATTAACTATTAAGTAAAGGATAATCATACTACAATCCATAGACCCAGAGAGGCTAAGTAACAAGAGGGCTTAAGGGAGGAATGCATGAATCTCCCTGGGAAGGGGAAGTAAAATAGATTTTGTGTGTGGACTGGTGGAAGGGTGAGGATGGGAACAGGAGGGATCAAATCAGGGTTGGGGAAGGGATGGAAGGATAGAGTACTGGGAGAGATGACTGAAATTGGGGGGACATTGTGGGGGCAATGTGGAAACTGAGTACAGTGGAAACTCCCTGGAATCTATGATAGTGACCTAATGAACACTTGTAGTAATAAGGGATATGGAGCTTGAACTGGCCATCTTCTATAACCAGACAAGATTCCTAGCAGTGTAACTGCGACACCAACCCAGCTACAAAACCTTTCACTTACAATCTGCCCTGCCTGCAAGAAGTGTTGGAGTAATGGCGGTACAGAACTTGTGGGAGAGGCCGACCAATGACGAGTCCAACTTAAGGCCCATGCAGGAGAGGGAGCTCATGCCTGATACTGTCTAGATGGCCAGGAAACAGAGGCTGGACAGCCCAGTGACCAAGGATAGAACCAAACAGGAATGGAAAAAAAGTCAATGAAATGATTTCCAATGATATTCTGCTATACTCATAGATCAATGCCTAGCTCAATAGTCATCAGAGAGGTTTTGTCCAGCAACTGTTGGAAGCATATGCAGAGACTCAGTGTCAAACATTAGGCAGAGCTTAGAGAATCCTGCAGAAGAGGAGGAGGAAGGATTGTAGAAGCCAGAGGCGTCAAGGACATCTGGAAAACACAGCCCACAGAATCAACTAAGCAAGGCTCATAGGGGCTCACAGAGAATAAAGTGACAATCACAGAATCTGCATGGGACTGCACTAGGTCCTCTGCATATATGTTATGGTTGTGTATCTGGGGGTTCTTGTGGGACTCCTAACAGTGGGAGTAGGGGAGCTTCTCTGCCTAGGCTTAGGAACCTTTTCCTCCTACTGGGTTGCTTTATCCAGCCTTCACATGACGGTTTGTGCCTAGCCTTACTGTAACTTGTTATGCCACATTCAGTCGACATCCCTGGGAGGTCTGCCCTTTTTTTGAAGGGGAATGGAGGAGGAATGAATCTTGGGGAGAAGGGAGGTGATGGTGGGGGACGGAGAGGAGTGGAGGGAGGGGAAACTGTGGTCGGCTGGGATGTAAGATATCAGAGAAGAAAAAAATAAAAAGTTTTTAAAAAATGAATCAAATAAAAGTTCTAGGACAATTAAATCTTAAACAGTCTATGGCACAGGGACTATAGCCCTAATTTACAACATAAGATGAGAAAACTAACCTCTTGCATCACAGTTCTTGATTTGTGAACATTATTTGTCCATTTTCAGTAGTCTCCTCCCTACCGCCTATGGCTCACATGAATATACCTTCAGGGCTCGCTCAGTCTTAATTTCTTTAGCTTCCTTCCCTGGGTCTGAAAGTGCAATTATGTCTCCCATTTCCTGTGTGCTTTGCAAACAATCTATAATAATTATACATATGGAATACGAGCAGTGTCTGCCTCTTGTCCCAAGCTATGAACTGCCATGTTCCATTCACGTTTATAGACCTGGATCTGGTGAAGAGTTTGAGCCCATAATTAGTATTCCAAAAGTATTCAGGGGGAATGAATGAGAATATAAATGTCTCCCCAAGTATATATGGTAGCCCTGAATTAAATTTGCTTTATCTCTTAGGCATGATTTAAGTGTGATCACCAACCAATTTGTGATCAAATAAATGAACCATTAATTGATGCTTTGGAGCATTTATAAAACAAGTTTGGAAAAACAAGAGCAAACCATTTCTAGGTATTTGAAAGGAAAGAGTCTATGCCTCTTATCAATAAAAACAAACAGAAAATTTACCAGTTATGTTACCTTAAAACACTGTAGCACAATGACCATAGGGAGAAAGAATTAATTTTAATTTTGTTTGTGTGTTCTTCCTGTATGATGTAATTTCCCTTTGAAATACACACAGACACACAGACACACACAGACACACAGACACATACAGACACACACACACACACACACACACACACACACACACACACACACACAATGCTGATATAGACACTAGAGACCATAAAAGAACTCAAAAGCACTGTGGAATACTCCTTTTCTATACTATGAATATGTATTACTCTCTTATTGGTTAATAAGAAGCTGACAGCCTGGTAGCTGGGCAGCAAGTTAGGTGGGAAAGTCAAATTGAGGATGATGGGAAGGAGGGTGGAGTCAGGAGAGATGCCAGCCAGCCACTGAGCAAGCAGGATGTGTAAAAATGAGGTAACAAGCCATGAGCCACGTGGCAAAGCATAAATAGAAATATGGGTTAATTTAAGTGTAAGAGTTAGCTACTAACAAGCCTGAGCTATCAGTCAAGCATTTATAAGTAATATTTAGCCTCTGAGTTGGTTATTTGGAACTGGGCGTTTGGGATAGGAAATGTCCATTTACATATGGTGCCCAGTATAGGGCCAAAATTTCCACATAAAACCTGACAAAGCTTAAAAAAGGATTCTAGACACATAAGAACAGAGTCAAACACAGCTTCTTGGTAGCTGCCTTTTCTCCAGTGGGCTCTGTTTGCTGGTGGTGAGCATATGATGGCTCCTTTAAGAGATGGCTTCCTGGCTCAGTGTTAGTGGCAAAAACAAGTTTGTTTTTTTTTTTTTCCAGACAGGGTTTCACTGTGTAGCTTTGGAGCCTGTCCTGGAACTCACTCTGTAGACGAGGCTGGCCTTAAACTCATAGAGATCCACCTGCCTCTGCCTCCTGAGTGCTGGGATTAAAAGCATGCACTACCACCACCCAGCTACAGATGGCTCTTTTAAGAGGCCCTACTACCTAACACTTATATGGTGTTTACGAGCAGCCAGTGACTCGCTACTTGGTGGTGGTATGGACCCAGAAACTTTCCAGAATTGGAATGGTAAACATGGCTTTCAGAGTTGATGGTAAACATACCTCCACCATGAGACTAGCCTCTCAGGGAACCAAGGGGGAGGAGCCAGCACCAGCACTCCATGATTTAAGTTAAACAGCAGTTTTTTGTTTTTGTATTTTTTTTTCCTCACACAGACAAAAAATGTTACAGATGCATAGTAAGGACAGATATAGACAAAAAGAGCCTCTAAATGCATCACAGTGTGTTTAATAAATATACACAGGCTTGGGAGAGAGAAGAGAGAGTATATAAAACATGGTTTAAGAATAAAATAGTGGGGGCTAGGGAGATGGCTCAGCAGTTAAGAGCACTGGCTGTTCTTTCAGAGGTCCTGAGTTCAATTCCGAGCAACCATGTGGTGGCTCACAACCATCTGTAATGGGATCTGGTGCCCTCTTCTGGTATAAATGAAAATAAAAAAGCATTCATATACATAAAATAAATATTTAAAAAAGAATAAAATAGTAAAGTCTTTTAAAAAGAAATAGAGTAATGAAAAATTATGATAAGTCACATAAAGATGAAAAATACACAGAGAGTCTGCATTCTGTATGTTATTTTGCTGTCTCTAAAATTTTTGGCTGTTAAAAGACCTTGGATTATGGAAACTGCTAGATTAAGCCAACCTATATATTTTAAATATCTTGACTTCAAAATTTAAGTCCAAAGACATGTTACTTTGGGAAAGAGGGTCTGGTTTTATTTCCACAGGAAATGAGAGGCTCTGGGTTCATTCTGGGTTAAGAAAAATCAGATTTGATCAAGGAAGACCCCTGAAAAATATCCAGTGGGAATGGATGGCCCTGATGATCCAACATTTCAGAGCACCTCTGTTGCAGTTCCCTCTGAGTCTTGCATCCAGAACAGCTTCAAGGCTGCTGGCTGAGATGATCTAGTCTCAAAGAATACTTCAGTCAGGACTTGACCATAATCCTAAATTTTTTCAGGGTCACCCAAAAATTACTAGCACCCCCAATCAACAGAAAGTAGTCTATAGAACTATGCCCACATTCCCCAAATTAAATTATAAATGGTTGTTATTGTTTTGGGGGGTTGTTTACAAGTTATTATGGATAAAGGTCAGGAAAAAGCTAAACAAGAGATTAGATTCAGGGATCTTGTTCTGAAAAGAAAAAAAGAGGGGATATAGAAATGATAGTATAAAAGGGCAGATTATTGAATCTACTTTAATCCAAAAAACAACTATTAATCTTACATATTTTACATTAGTATGGATTTTTTATTTATTAATACAAATTTAAAGTTAATTTTGTTTTACTCTATGCATAATTCTACTCTTGTTTAAGGCACTGTGTTTATGCAGCTCATTTAAAAATGTAATGTATAACTAAAAATACAGATTAATAGTCATCTATAATAGTCAAACTTATAATGTTAGGTATGCTTTCAAGGTCATAAAAAGATATATTTAGATAGATTGCCTTCAAACACTTCAAAGACCTACAGAGTATGGTATTTAATATGTTTAATAACCTAAAGCTTTTCATGTCAGTGAGACACATCTGCTCCCTAGCAGCACCAATCTACTTCAGAGAAGATACTGGGCACTGAAAAAACTACATTATGGAGTGTGTGTTTTTTTTTAATGGCAAAAGATATCCATGTGGGCAAAGAAACTGTCCTTGCCTCAATTGCTGATAGTTACTTTCCAAACTGGACCAGCAGGATGCAAGAAAGGCAACTGCTCAACTTTGCCAAGATAAGGTAGGACAGTCCTTCAGAATTCCCTGCATCACAGGAAAGTTTGTCAGATATTCTAGGCCTATAGATCAAAGATGGATGCCTCAATGTTTGCAGAGGAATTTTGGGTGACTGTCCATGCAGCCTGATGTCCCTGTCATTAAGTAACATTTCATCCTCTGGGGTCTTTGATAGAGTTGAAGACTAAATAGTTATAATTACAGTTTTCCTTAGTTATAATAGAATGTAAATTAGATACAAAACTTTAGACTCACCAAAATAAGATAGATAATTTACTATTTTGTATTTTGCCAAATGCAAATGGATTGGATATTATTTCTGTAATTCTTACTTAATAACTTTTTTTGTTATATATAGTTTTACTATATTAAGGTTAAAACCTTCCTTTTTAATTAGACAAAAAAGGGAAATACTATGGAACAATCTTTTTCTATACTATAAATATGTATTACTCTCATTGATTAATAAAAAGCTGACAGGCAAGTTAGGTGGGAAAGCCAAACTAAATATGATAAGAAGGAAGAGGGTGGAGTCAGGAGAGATGCCAGCTAGTTAGGATACATAAAAATGAGGTAACAAGCCATGAGCCATGTGGCAAAGCATAAATAGAAGTATGAGTTGATTTAAATGTAAGAGCTAGCTAGTAACAAGCCTGAGCTATTGGCTGAGCATTTATAAGTAATACTCAGCCTCTGAGTTGGTTATTTGGGGCTGGGCAGTTGGGATAAGATACATACATTTACACAAAAGGTATTCTACTCTTTCTTTCCTTCTTCTGTATTTGTGTCTTGGGAAAGATCCTCATTTCAAGTCCATGGTGACTGACAGATAAACCCTAGGAACATAATTATATGACTTTAGATAGAATCTCACAGATAGTGAACTTGGAAGGACTTTGTATTTTCTTCCAGAACATCTCAGAGCCTAACCACTTACAGACCCTTTAGTTTTCTCTACTAATTGTTCTTAAGACACTAGTGGTCATATCAGCACATGGGGCAACTCTATTTACTGTAATATTTTGTTTTCTAACATTCTTCTTAAACCTGGATACACAGCACTGCTTCTCTACTGATTTGATACCTCCTCCATCACAGAAGCTTCTCAGCTTGAGATGTAGATACATCCAATAAGCTCACAATAAGCAGAACATTTATTTACTACACCCAGCTTACTAAACATCCTATCTTCACAAAGCCTACCTTAAATGTAATCAGATTGAGTTGAAGATTTTAAATGCTACTACCTTGGGTTTAGGACTGTCTATATGTAACTCTCAAATCTGCTCCTGCCTGCCGAGCAGCAAATTCTGACACTAAATGAATAAAAAAAGCAGACCACTTTTCTGGTGGTTCCATGACTCCCTTTTGGGTAGCAAACTTTAGGAATGAAATATCTGTAAATGTATGTGGGTTTATATTATGGTCAATATTCTCCTGTGAAGTTCATAGAGAATAACAAAGTTTAAATTTTTCCTAGGAAGCTGTCTGAGGAAGGATTTTTCTTATACTCCTTCATGTGTCCTCCACCTTTGAGAAGCAACACCTTTCTGAGGAGACAGGTTGATATTTCAATGTCTTAATCCATCTTTCTCTTCATTAGGAAGTACAAAGACAAAGTAGTCAGCTCTCAAGTACCCCATCTTTGGTCTACAGTCTCATTTAGAATTCTCTTTTTTTTAATTTTTTTATTTTCTTTCTTTCTTTTTTTCCCCCCTGAGACAGGGTTTCTCTGTGTAGCTTTGTGCCTTTCCTGGAACTCACTCTATAGCCCAGGCTAGCCTCGAACTCACAGAGATCTGCCTGCCTCTGCCTCTCAAGTGCTGGGATTAAAGGTGTGTGCCACCACACCCTGGTTTAGAATTCTCTTGCTGACAAAAGGAAGATACCGATCTCCTTGTACTCAGAGAAATGGTGTCTTTGTTTTACTCCTGTTATTGCTGTGTGGGACCTCTTTTATTTTAGGAATGTACAAATTAAAAGAAAGCAAACATAGGCCCAATCCCACAATCACAAGTCCTCTACACAATAAAGGACAGCTTCAGTAAGTATTGCATCCAGCTAAGGTTGTGTATGAGCACCTTCAGAAGTGGCTACGCATGTGTTTTGCCTCCTTCTTACAAATGATAACAAGATGGATCAGCATAATCCCACAGACTAGGCACCTGGGATGGACACCAGAACTAGTCAGAACATCTCCTCTCATCAAGCACTGGGATCTATCTTCTTACAGGTTATGTCTGACTTTCTTGTATGACTGCTTTTTTCTATGAACTACAGCAAATGTAATGGAAGCAGAAGCTTGCAAAATGCCTGGACATGAGGATGGCTCTGTACCTGTACTTGCCATCCACCTGTAAAGTTAGTTTTATGACTGGACATTGTGGTGGTTTGAAAGAAAATGACCCCAGAAGGGAGTGGCACTATTAGGAGGTGTGGCTTTGGTGGAGTAGGTATTGCCTGGTTGGAGGAAGTGTGTCATTATGGAGGTGGCCTTTGAGGTCTCATATATGCTCAACCATGCCTAGTGTCTGAGACTACTTCCTGTTGCCTACACAAGATGTAGAACTCTCAGCTACCTCTCCAGCTCCATGTCTACCTGGATGTTGCCTTGTCCCACCATGATGATAATGGACTAAACCTGAAACTGTAAAGCAACTCCAATTAAATGTTTTTCCTTTATAAGAGTTGCCATGGTCATGGTGTCTCTTCACAGTAATAGAAACCTTAACTAAGACAGACATAAAATAGATGTTGGAAAATCAACTGGTCGGAAAAAATGGCAATCCATGTGACACAGATGTGACACAGCTAATATCTCGAGTAATGAGAAGCAATAGAGTACTGATGAACTGTGGATCTCCTAAAGTGTTGGGTGGCTCTCACACTTGTCTCTGATACTCTGCAAGCAAGGGAGTGATAAGATGAGCTGCTTGGCTTAAATGCAGAATTTGGAAAAGGTGGACAAGCCAGGACTCTCTAGGTGGAAGACTGAAAAATTTCATGTCTCTGTCTCCAACTAGCCACAGATTCTCAGGAAAAAAGACCCTTAGGAAAAATAATAGAAGCAACTTGTGTATGTGCACACATTCAGATGTGTTATGTATCTTCCAATGTTAATACTGAGGTTTGATTCTTTTTGTGAGAGAAGTTAGACCAGGCAGGAACTCTAAGAGATGATTAGGGTTCTGCCCTTACAAATGTATTAATTCATTTACATGATTAATAGATTAATTATCTGGAGTGTGGATCTGTTGCAAAAGCCCACATCATGTGCTTCCTGTCACTTGACATGTGACTCCCAGCACCATCTTAGGACTCTGTTTGCAAGACCATTGCTAGATATGTCCCTTCAACTTTGGACTATACCCATGAGCAAAGTAAGCTTCTTTTTAAAATAATTTATTCAGCTTGTGGTATTCTGTCAGCAACAGAAATGAACTAATCTGAGAAAGTTGGGGCTAAACATTTAAATGACTCATTAAAGCTTACAAAATGGAGAGGAGAGAATCAGTCTGTGTTTTGCTCCATGTTTGTGATTTCAAACCCAACTCACTAATGGTCACTTGTTAAAAAGCTTTCACCCTTAACTATAGTCCTTAAGGAATGTCATATAAAGTCAGTATAAAAAGTAATAGCATTTCTATATGATGATTCTTAAAAGTTGTTTGCAAACACCAAGTCTTTATAAACAGATAGAAGCGATGTCAGCAAAACAGCTGCAGCCTTCCATCCCCTCCACAGGGACACTGGGCAGCCAGAAGGGATTGTCAGATCCAGTTTTGTTAGAAATGTGGAAAGTAGTCCAGGGCTTACAGCAAGCATGCAAATGCTGAATCAAGAATAAGGCAAGCCAGCATGGAAGTGCATGCCTGACATCCCATCACTCAACAGGGTGAGGCAAGAAAACCTTGAGGTCAGCCTCAGGGCTACAGGGTGAGGTTTTGTCTCAAACAAAAAACAGAAGCATAGGAAAGCTTGAAGTAATTTCCAGTTGGAAGGAAAGAGGGGGTGCAAACCTTTTATTTGCTCTTGCCTCATCCCTTCTAATAGAACCATCTGGAAGACTGGAAATGAAAAAAAAATTAGAGCAGTGATAAGCAAGATAGAGGACAGAAAACAAGGGAGAAGTCAAATCTAAAAGTTGCTTTGTAACTATCAGCAAAATATAAGAACCACTGTCTCAAACAATGAAGATAAAGAGATCAAAATTACCCAAATCAGACGAGAAAGTGGAAACTAGTGGGAGCAAAAAGCATTACATGATACTAGTGTGACCAAGCCCCACCCCCCACTGGCTGTAGAGTCTGAATGAAATGAACAAATTGCTAGAAACACACAGCACATGCATCCACTCAGAAAGAAATAGAAACTGTTTTTAAAAATGGGCAAAGTCAAAATACCTAATCCAAAGAACAGTTGAGAACTAGGTTTGTTATTAATTCGACAAAACTTTTTGATGTGCATGTTTCAATTTGAATGTGCTTTGCTAGTACCTGTATTATTTTATAAGCTGATATTTGAGTGTACATGAGTAGCAGAATGTCTTTGTTACAAAGCATTACACTGTAAAGATCAATTCTTGTTTCTTATTTGACTGTTTTTGTTATTTGATAATTTTATCGGTGTATTGAAAACATTCTGATTACCCTCCCCTCCACACCCTGTTTTTATCTCACTACAATCCCTATCCACGCTCCCATCTCTACCAGTCCTTTCCCCAAATTCATGACTTTCCATTTACCTTTGTGACCCATTTACTTATCTGGGGCCATCTATGTGACCATTCAATAGGAACTCTCCGTTGGAGCCTGGTAGAATCATCAGTGGGCACAGTGCTTCCCCCTCCCCCTGAATCTATCAGTAGAAGATACTTCACAGTGAGGGGCAGGGCACCCCAAGTCTCTCCACCACCCATGCCTGACTGTTGATAGGCCCATTCTTGTACAGCTGGTGAGTTTGTTGACTGCAATGGTCGACACATGCCAGGTGATGGCGCTTCATAGCCCTTCTGCCTGTCTTTCAGCCATTCCATTCTTTCTGTCTCTTACACAATACTCTTTGAACCTTAGAAGGGATGGTGTAAATGTCTTTAGAGCCAAGCACTCGTCTGTCACTCTCAACACTTTGTGCTGCCATGAGCCCCTGCATCCACTACTGGCTGGCTGGAAAGAGAGGCTCTCTGAGTAAGGCTGAGAGTATCATCTGTCTATGGGAATAAACGTAAATTTGTAAAAGTCAGTCTGACAATTTGTTCCATCAGTTTGCCAAAAAACAGTATCTAGTTTCTCCCTAGGTGTTTCTTTCTTGGTTTACAGTAAAATATAAGGCATAATTCCTAGACAGGCATTCCCTCCTGTGGTGTGGGTTCCAGACCCCATCAGAGAGGAGTTGGTCTATGCCATACCAGTAGTGCCATTCTTGCACAGGTGGGTGGGCTCATCCTTCCTGGCTGGTTGGTCTTATAGATTTTAGTGTTTATAGCTGAATAAGACCAGTGATGCCTCGCCCCCCCCCAAGCAGACTACACAGCATGTTCTTGAGCTATGAAAGGTAACTATCACAGAAAAAGTTTCCAGGTCAGTTCCACATTGATTTTTTTTCTGTAGTATACATCCAAGGTGCAGGGTGTCTTCCAAAATAGGGTATTACATTAGCACAAGTCCTTCTCAAGCTCTTCCACATAGTAGAAGAGAGTAGATCACTTTCTTGCAGTTGGTTACAAGGGCCAGCATTGCACAATCCCATAGACAGACAGAGACATTAAAGAAAGCCGTAAGAAAACATCCGCAATGAGCGTAGATTCAATATCCTCAACAAAATGCTATCAAATGGACTGTGACAACATATTAAAATCATCATACATCCTGACACAATGGTATTTATTCCTTGAATATTAAGGTGGCGTGATGCCAGAAGTCCACGAATGTAGCAAGCTTTATTCTCCTCTTCTCTGTATCTTGAGTGAGTCTGCCTCCCCTGTCTCCTAAGGTCTGCCCTCTGTTACTCTAGGATTCATCTGTCTGACCTCCACCTGAATGACCCTGGGACTATATTTGACACTCACTCTCAGGTAATTAGATGCCCACTGAGGAACAATGGGTCATCCTAGTCAAGCTTTGCACCTAACAACAAGCAATACCATAACAAATAGAACATAACATTCAGCACTGGTAAGAAAGAGCATTAGATACTACTAAAGAAGAACATATATCATTAAACCATGACCCCAATTTTTTTTCTCCAACATATATAGCAAAATGCATCCAGGCTTCTGAGACAAGCAGCATGCTAAATAAAAAAGTGCCTCTTAGGTACCAAGTTATATGGCAACTGCATTAATTATTAAGAACCTAAGGTAAATATGCTTTACACACCGTGATATATTTTATTTCTGCATTAATGACTTTATGAAGGAGTATATTTATTTTTCTACTTTTAAATAAGGAAGCTAAGAACTCCTCATCACATTCAAATGAGACTGTCATCAGTCATGTGCTACATAACAAGATTTAGTTCAATGGCACGTAGAATGTGCAACAGAGCTTCCACAGATTACAGTGGAGCTGAGGCGTGTCTATGACTTAGTGTTTTTAGTGCACCTCTTCCATTCTGATATGCTTAGATGCACAAATATTTGTCATTGTGGAATTCTCATCTACAGCATTCAGGGCAGTACCACGATGCAGGTATGCACAGCCTGTGTGCAGGACTGTGTACCCTCTCTAACATTAGGATGATGACAGATTCATTCAACAGTGCATTACTCAGATCATACCCCAATCATTAAGTCATGCATGACACTATCTCTCTTTGCCTCTATGTGATTTTTGGTAATTTCCTTATGATATCTAATATGTGTCAAACTGGTCACCCTGGACCAGGCTGTGTGATAGTGGACAATAATCTTCATATTCTCATCTAAAAAAAGTAAAACATTATAATGGCTATTTCATCAAGTTGTGGCACACAGAACACACAGGGTGGTGCATGCCTTGTATTAAGGGTGTGATAATAAATGGCAAACGGGAACAGGAATTGCATAATCATATTTTGTGTAAGTCTGCTAATTTAATTTCTCTGTAGGTTTTGTATTTCACCAAGATTAAAAATAACTTTGGAACCTGCTCTGCCTAATCTGTGTTTTGAACTGCAAGTTACCTGAGGACACGGCCTGGGTTTGGGGCCAGCAGCATCCTGGTGCTGAGCAGGCAGATGGTCAGCATCTCCTGAGATCAGGGGTGAGTATGGATTCTAAGATGACTACCTGAACCCTGAGGATGATGACACCTCACCCAACAGAGGCTGTGATGGCTTGCAGTCAGCAGAGGAGACCAACTGCAGCCCACACCCTGTATTAGCCTGAATATGTAGGGCCTCACCTTCAAGAAACAGCTTACAGCAAATCAAGGCCCACCCTGGCCACTAACTACTGAGGCTCCATTGTTCCTCCCCGCCTAACTGTCAGTCAAGCTAGGCATCTGGCTTTGAGCAGGATTTGGGCATTATTTGCTAATGATGCTACATTTTTAAAGTGTGAGAAGGAAGATAAAGACGAGGGTTCTGCATCAAAGTAGGTCTGTGGTGAAGATGCTTCTTAGGGAAATTAGTTTCCCTTACCCATCCCTTCCTTCTATTACCAACATCAACAGTGACCCTGGGTTTAAACTGACTTCCATATGAATCTGCAATTAAAGGACTCAGGCACTAGATGGCGAGTCAGTCCAAGCCATGGATGAATATTCAAAGTTTGAGGGCAAAGGAGGGGTCAGTCTTTGTAAGAAATCAAGCAAGGAGAACATAAACTCTTGAAGTTGAAAATCTACAGGAGGACCCCCTCGTAGCCTAGTCATATGAGGTGTGATGGCTATTCTTGGTTGTCAAATTTGATTACATCTGGAATTAACTAAAGCGCAACTAGCTGGGCACATCCACGAGGGATTTTTTTTATTATTATTAATTATATCATTTGAAGTGGGAAGACCCACTTCTAATTCAGATCTTTTGAGGTGGGAAGATCCACCTTTCATCTGGGCCACACCTTCTGCTGGCAGCCTATATAAAGGACATGGAAAAAGTGAGCTTTTGTTCTTTGCCTGCTTGCCCTTGTTTTTGTTGGCAAGTCCATTCCTTTACTGGCATTAAAGCCTACTTCCTCAGGATTCTGGTGTATACTGAAGACAAGCTGAGACATCCAGCCTCATGGACTGAAAACCTGTGTGTGTGTGCATATATTCTTTCTATAAATTCTGTTCCTCTAGATAACCCCGACTAATACACCAGGATAGCAAGACTTTAGAAGAGAGGAGGCTAGGCATATGACTCTCAATCCACTCCACCATCTCTCAAAACACCACAATATCAAAACACCACAAGAATAGCAACAATCACTATATATGTATTAACTCAGGTATAATCTTCTATTCCTCAGTTTTAAAGTATTTTAAAGACTTGGTTAAAACATGGAACAGAATCATCTCCCTAAAGGGCTGGATAAGATAACATCATGTGCTGTGCTGTGAAAGGGTGCACGCTTCCAGAATGGCCACTGGCCTTCGCCTCTTCTTCTAACTGTCACTATCAGCACTCATATCCTCAGTCCTGGAAGAACACAACCCACAGGTCTAGGATGCTGTGACCCTGACTCTCCAGGATAGAAGTATTGAGGTTGGCTTTCTATCTGATTTGTCAGCGGGAGGTAGTAGCCACAGGGTTTGGAGCAGACAGGTTGTCAGCATCCACTCTCCACAGAGCAGGGACCAGTAGAGGGGAGTTCAAGAACCTGCAACCCTTGTCTGGCTCCCAATGCTCTGACTACTCAAGGCATCTCTGGGTTTCATGGATCCAATCTTTATCCTAGGCATGCAAGAATGACCTACAGGAAATGGAGATGTCAAATTGTCTGGGAGCCATCAGAATGAACATGGGAAGAAGTCCAGAGGAGTGAGGAAGAGACCTTGTGTTATGGAGTGAAAGTTGCATGGGTCTAGCCTCTTTCCGGCATTTTTTTTTTAAATTCCATCTTCAGTGCCATGACCCTAGGCTGTCTTTAGTCACATACTGCTGCATGACACTGTTACTAGGTGTGGCAGCTAGGTTTCATCATCAACTTGACACAACCTAGAGGCATCTGGGAAGAGGAATTAATTGAGGAATTGCCTACACCTGATTGGCCTATAGTCATGTCCTGATTGAGAATGGGGAGGATCCAGCTCACTATGCATGGCACCATCCCTAAGTGGGTGAGTCTGAGCTGTATAAGACAGCTAACTGAGATGAGTCTGGGAAGCAGGACTCCTCCATGGTTCCTACCTGCAGGTTGTTGCCTTGTGTTTCTGCCCTGCCTTCCCTCAGTGATGTACCGTGACCTGGTGGCATAAGCTGAAATAAACCCTTTCTTCCCCTATGTTGCTTTAATTTCACCATTTATCATAGCAACAGAAATCAGACTGGACCACAATGCTAAATAAAGCATCCTCTGTCCTCTTGGCAGCCGTCCTTCAGCCCCTGTCTGCTATGTGCTGGCTGTGTGTTTAGCACAACAGCTGGGTCGAATGGTGTATGTCAAGCTTGTTGTTGCTTCTGCTGCCACAAAACACCTGGCAAAGTCAACAGAAGGAAGAAAGGAAGGAAGGAAGGAAGGAAGGAAGGAAGGAAGGAAGGAAGGAAGGGAGGAAGGAAGGAAAAAGGGAGGGAGGGAGGAGGAGTTACCTTGGCTCATGGTTTGAAGTGGCACAGTTCATCATGGTGGGCAAGGAGCATGGCACCTAGAATGTGAGGAGTCTGATCATATTGTATCCCACCCAGTAAGGGGGGAAAAGGGAGATGAATGCTAATGCTCAGCTGGCGTCCTCCCTTTTCCCTTCTTATTCAGTCTGGGAACCCAGCCCAGTAGGTGGTGCCACCCACATTTAGGTTTCCTTTCCTCATTTAGTTGCAACTTTCTAGAAACAGTCTCATATACATGCCTAGAAGTACCTGAGGTGACTCTAAACCCAATCAAGGGGACAATTAAGACTAACCATTGAAATGATGACCTCAAAATTTTATTTTTACCTACAACCTACCAATGAGGCCTTCTTTGGAATGCCTTTGCAAATATAATAAAGTGAAGAATTTCCCTATGCGATCATCCTGAATGACCCTGGTAGCCCTAAACCACCAATTGTCTTTAAGAGTAAAGGAGAAAGCACAAGTGAAGACAACAGCAATGGGTCCACAGTGCAGGAAGCCCAGGGTGGCTGACAGTCACCAGAAGCTGAAGGGAAGCAGGGAGGATTCCTCCCTCAGAACATCCAGACAGAAGGCTTGCTTGTGAACACCTTGAGTCCAGACTTGGCCTTCAAAACCGCCAGAGAATGAATTTAGGCTGACCGAGCATTAAAATTGTGGTAATTTTGTCACAGCTTTCTCTCCAACATTTCTCACAGCCTCCATAGCAAGTTGTTGTAAGGATTAGTACACCCCGGGGCTAGTTCAGTGAAAGAATTATCAGCTAAACTCTACTGCATTTATACATGAACCCCATTTTACTGATAATACTGCAAGCGCTAGCATTTTTTTATAGAGTAAATTAGCTTAGGAAGTCACATAGGTTAGATATTTTGGCCAGGTATGTGTTTGACATTAGCATTTTTCCATACTATATCTGTTTACGTGATACGAAATTAGTTATGACCTTGCCTAGTAAAATCTATATAGATAATGATATTGTGCAGTGTGTGTGTGTGTGTGTGTGTGTGTGTGTGTGTGTGTGAGTTTGTGCACCTGCGTGTGTGTGTGTGTGTGTGTGTGTGCGCGCGTGCATGCTGACAACTGCTTACAGACATGGGTATACCTGAGAAAACAAGTGTAACTCTTGTCCTGAGGCCCTGCTGCCCAGCCGCCATCTATATCTTATACAGATGACACCATGTTTCCCATTGTTCTAAGGATGATGGGCTCAGGAGGGTTCTGCAGGAGGACTGGGTCTTCCAAATTGGTCTGAACATATGCACATAAACGAATTTGTATGACTGTTTTTCCTGTTGTCAGTTTATTTCATACGCTGAATTATTGAACCCTTAGAAAGTCGAGAGAAAAATCTGTCTTCTACAGTGACATGAGGAGGATGCTTTTTACTGTTAGACTCTATCTTATACACCCTACTACAGTACTGGACTCAGCTTCCCTGGGCACTGTGCCGAGGTATTATACTCAGTCTGTGCACTGTGCTAGGGTGGAGTACTCAGCCTTCCTGTGTACCATGTTGTGGTACTATGCTCAGTTTTCTCATTATATTACATAGGCCTCTAATGCCCCCATGATCAAGAAAAGGAGTGATGTCTCCCTAACCCCCAGGGTGAACAGGAGTCATATTTAGCAAGCCAGATTCAGCAAACAGAGCAAACTGGCTCTCACTGAGTGCTCACCTTCTAGCTTCTCTTTGAAATAAAACAGGCGGTTAGAATGGGGTAAAGGTAAATAGCCAGCACTAGGCTAGAGCTAGTGTCTTAAGTGGCAGACAGATTCTGGATTGGGTATAAAAGCACAGTAAAATCCAGGGCATGTATTTATTTGCCAGCGCTGAAATTTGCTGCAGAAGTAGATGGGTGAATTGGTTACACAGAAGTCTGCTTGAGATGGGCTGCACCCCACATGCAAAGCTGTGAGGAGCCCTCCTCCCAAATCTTCTCCCAGCCACAGGGACCATGCTCAGAGCCTGTAGGAGCACTGGCTAGATGTACAAATATCCACAGTACATTCAGTCCACAGGGATTTCTTGGCCCAGTTTATTTAAATAATGACTTTTGAGCAGACTATTAAGTAGAAATTTGTTTATAAAAGGCAAAAGCATTATATAATCAAGGTATGTTGACTGCTTTTCCCTATGCAGAAGGATGTCTATGTCTGGGTCTGTGAAATATGAGCTACTGTAAGAACATTAAGTTAAACTTGGAAAATTTGAATAGAGGACAATGTTCACATCCTCCAAATTCTGGGTAAGTCCAAATATTCTTATAAAATGGATATGGAATCCAGGAAATTCCTAAAACATTTGTAAAACTCTAATATTTGGCCAATTCATCTCTTTCTTAAAAATGGTTATTTTTATTATGTGGAAGGTGGTATACATACATTTCTGTAGATACCTACAGAAGGAATCAGATCCTCTTGGACCTGGAGTTATAGGCTGCCCAACATGAGAGCTGGGAACCGAACTCATGTCCTCTGCAAGAGCAGCTCTTGACTGACTCCTGAGACATTTCTATATATCCTGGATAAATTCCTTTCTGATCTACCAATCTAGAGAAAGCATAATCATTCTACTGAGTATTTTAATGTTCTTGATTCATAGAATGCAAATAATTTAAAGAACAGAGAACAGTTACAGAAATATCAAGTTATGTCATTGACATACAAAAATGATATGCACAAAACAGAAAAATGTGTTTTCCATGTAGAAGATTCTGAACATAGGTGTTCTGAGGAAATGGGAAGTGACAGTCACCGAATCACAGATATATAGTTGTCATGGAGGATTAGTCTCAGGATCGCCCATGAATAACAAGCTCTGTGGATGCTCAAGTTCCTTATATAATAGTCCAGTTTGCATATAAAATTAAGGCCTACTGCCCTATGTTGCCTATGTTACCTCTAGATTACTTTAAATGCTTAATACATCATGAATGCTGTATAGTTAGCTGCCACACTGCATTGTTTATGAAATAAAGACAAGAAAAGTCTGTAGATATTCAGTGCAGACATGTTTTTTTGAGGGGGGAAGAGGGCAGACATTTTCCAACTATGAATGGCTGAACCTAGACAGACATGCACAACCTGGATACAGAGCATTTACCTACACATACTTTTGGCAAGATTTTACAAATGGGAAAAGGGAGAAAGATGGCTCCTGGATGTAGTTATAGAGAAGTGGCTGGCAAATAGGACAATGAGAAGCTTATCCAACATTTGAGGCTTCTGGGTGCTTATCACACAAGACTATATCACCCTAGGCCATGCGTCTCAAAAAAACAGATATAAAAGAGTGCTATGACACTTTGTTCAGGGTCCTTGGTCTGGTTCCCAGAGGTCTCAGGGAATCAGTTGCTTCTTATCAGTGGAGGAACAGGTTATCAAGGGACTAGATTCCGGGCAGGTCCTACCTTGGCTGAGTGGCAGCACTTCACACTCAGCAGATAGTGCTGTGTAGTGTCTATTCCTGAGACAGGAAATTTCGCATGCTGTCAAATCCTGTCCCAAGTCTCCCAGCCACTCTAGCCCTAGCTCCACCTGCCTAGGTAAAGCACTATATAGACAGAATGAAACAGACCCATGACAGATTTCTCCTCTCAAGACTGATCTAACCAGTGGCCAGCACTCACTACTAAAGCTCTATTTGGAGAATCTCACCTTAATACTCATCTTTTACTCTCTAAATCCAGATGCTATTACATCCAGGGCCTTGCTGACTTGGAGGGAATGCTTTTGCAAGATCAGCATATTCCCAAAGGCAGCCTACACCTAAGAGTTCCTACTCCAACTCGTGGGACTCTCCCTGAGGACCATTCTTCACCTGTTCTACTCACTTGACTGCAGAGCCAGATTCCAGACAACTAGGCCCAATCTTGTGCCCTAAGCACGCTGATATTCTCCCCCTAGCCAGTCCTAAACCAGCTTGTCCAACTGTGATGGCTAGTGTTATCTCAACTTGACACAAGCTAGAGTTATCTAAAAGGAGGGAACCTCACTAGAGAAAATGACTCCACAAGATCCAGCTGTAAGGCGTTTTCTTAATTAGTGATTGATGGGGGAGGGTCTAGTGTATTGTGAGTAATGCCATCCTAATGCTGATGCTCCCAGGTTCTATAAGAAAGCAGGCTGAGCAAGGCCATGAGGAACAAGCTTGTAAGCAGCACCCCTCTAAGGCCTCTGCATCAGCTCCTGCCTCTATGTTTCATCCTCAGTGATGGACTACAACATGGAAGTATAAGCTGAATAAAGCCTTTCATCTCCAACTTGCCTTTTGGTCATGGTGTTTCATCTTAGCAATAGTAACCCTAACTAAGACACCAACCTTATCCATTTGTTATTCTCTCAGATGCCTCAGTCAAAGCTGTGGTCCTGTCTTCCTCAGGCTGCCTCTGACTTGTGATCAACCTGTACTTTCTGATTTATCCCCTTCTTTTTTTTTTATTAAAAAACTCTTTATTCACTTTACATACCAACCACAGATCCCCCTCTCTTCTCTCCTCCCATTTCCCCCCTCCCCCAGCCTTCTCCCCCAACCCACTCCCCATCCCTTCCTCGGGAAAGGTAAAGCCTCTCAGAGGAAGTCAGCAGAGCCTGGTACTTTCATTTGAGACAGGTCCAAGCCCCTCCCCCTGCATCAAGACTGAGCAAGGTGTCTCACCATAGGTAATGGGCTCCAAAAAGCCAGTTCGTGCACCAGGGACAGACCCTATTCCCACAGCCAGAGGCCCCTTAAACAGACCAAGCTCTGTCTCACTTAAGCAGAGGGCCTAGTCCAGTCCCATGGAGGCTCCACAGCAGTTGGTCTAAAGTTAATGAGTTCCCACTAGCTTGGTTTGGTTGTTTCTGTAGGTTTCTCCATTATGATATTGATGCCCTTTGCTCATAGAATCCCTCTTCTCTCTCTTTGACTGGACTCCTGGAGCTTGGCCTGGTGCTTGACTGTGGATATCTGCATCTGCTTCCATCAGTTACTGGATTAAGGCTCTATGATGACAGTTAGGGTATTCACCAAGCTAATTACCAGGGTAGGCCAGCTCAGGCACCCTCTCCACTATTGCTAGTAGTCTAAGCTGGGGTCATCCCTGTGGATTCCTGGGAACTTTCCTAGCACCAGGTTTCTCCCTATCCCCATGATGTCTCCCTCTATCAAGGTATCTCTTTCATTGCTCTCCCAGTCTGTCCTTGTTCCAGCTCCACCATCCTGACTTCTTTTGATATGTATAAGCAAAAGTAACTTTTCCAGTAGCAGCTGTCTTGAGACATTAACCATACCATACCTACTTTTTAATCATATGTCTTCAGGAGGTTTATAATGATGGCTGTGATAGTTAGGGATTGGCAGGCTCTGTACCCTTGATCTTTAATGCAACAAATTTCCAATACAGGTAACACCACTATGCCAATTTAAATATGAAAACTTCAGAATTATAGATAACAAAGGACTTGGCAAAATCCATGCGACATTTATATACTGATCAGTGCTTACGTTATGAAGTGCTCACACTTTTCCTTTCCTAATTTTGCATCACTTAGAGCAGTGGTTCTCAACCTTCCTAACGCAGAGACCCTTTAAAACAGTTCGTCATGTTGTGGTGACTCACAACCATAAAACCGCTTTTGTTGCTACTTCATAACTGTAATTTTGCTACTGATATGAATTGTAATATAAATAAATGTGTTTTCTGATGGTCTTTGGCAACCCCTTAAAGGAGTCATGATGCACAGGATGAGAACCACTGACTTAGAGGATTCTTACAGCCTGGCAGTGACCCTTTTAAGAGCTATTATTCTTAAAAACAAAGCCATCTATATAACTTGCCATTTCTTTTTTGTAATGAGCTACGTTTCAAAGATGTTCACCCTTTAACACAGACCTTCTACTTAAAGTTGGGTTAAATTATGTAGGTAGGAGATCTACAGCTTCCCAGCTTTCCATGCACAAGCTGCCGAACTGCTAATTATCCCTTCAAAGAAAAACAATCATATATTTGTGTCATAATATTTTACCTCATTGGGGCTAAACTGCCATCATGTCTTTATGATTGGGAAGCCTTCTCTGACTGTGTGGCAATGCTCTGAGATGTTTATGTATCTATCAAGTAGGGGAATGTATGAATTCCTAGGTCAGAAACTGTGTATTAAGTCCTTATGTAGCACAGGGCCTTTTGTGTGATCTGTTTTTTAGACACTAGATGCTGAAATGAAAAAGTCCATACAGTGTTTAAATGTCCACATAGAAGTATGTGAGGCAGGAGAGGAGAAGAGAGCCATGAGACTGGTTCGGGAGCAGTACTGCAGGCCACATGCAAGCTGGGGGAACTGGGAGTGGAGGCGAGCATGTTGGCTGGTAGGGAAGCAGACATTTCTGGGGTCTGCTGGTGGTCAGATCACAGAGGTGTTGGAATAAGAAACTGGGTGTGGGAATATTCTGTCTGGCACTACAAGCGCATCATGCAAGGATGCAAGCTTGGAGCTGATGTGAGCAAAGTGTGAGCTTGGAAAAATCAATCTGGCTGCTGTGAAGTGTACAGATGGAAAAAGCTGGAGGCCAGAGAGGTAGAGAGACCTCAGAGGTACTGAAAGAGTAAAACAGGCAAAATTCCAGATTAAGGCCATCGGAGCCATGAGTAAAGAAGGGATCAGGGGAAAAACCATTGAAGGTTTCAGCTTTGGCTGTGGAACTATTTGGATGTGGAAGACACAGGGCAAGTGCTAGGGCAGTGGTTCTCAACCTTCCTAATTCTGTGACCTTTTAGTACAGTTCCTCATTTTGTGGTGACCCCCCAACCAAAAAAATTATTTTTGTTGCTACTTCATAACTATAATTTTGCTAGTTATGAATCATAATGTAATTTTCTTTTTGGAGATAGAGGTTTGGCAAAGGGGTCACGACCCACAGGTTAAGAACTTAGGGGTTATTGCTGATGGAGAGGAAGTGATCAAAAGACGGAGAATTGGTGATATTAAGGTGCATATGGTACTTTCAGGTGAAGGGTTGACTTGGTCAGACATGACTCCAACACTAAGTGGGAATCATGGATTTGGGTTGGAAAATTTCCACATTAGTGTAGATGATATAAAAGTGCAGGGCCTTTGAGAGCATTAATTCTAACTTGTCAGCCTTTAAAGCTTGGCAGCATTTACACTTGGGAAGTTTAGTTAGTAACCTACCCATTTTCACAGTTCCACATAAGTCAGGCCAAACTGGCTTTCCTCTGCAAGTTAGCTAACATAAACATGATGCATTTCTAAGGTTGTACAATAAAACTTCCCTAGGAAAAATTTATTCTACATTACTCAATTAGTTGGGGCCATTGGTGAATGTAAATTTTTCTTAATAGGCTATGGAAGAGGAGCAAAAGGCAGCCCTAGGATAGGGGGCAGGGACAGAAAGAGTAATGATTGGGGTCAGTGGATCCAGCATGCAGGGCCTTTCTTTTCTTTGGTAAGTCATTTCAGCCTCCAGCGATACCTTTTCTCCAGAAAGATATAGTTCTCCAGAAGCATACATTTTCTTGGATTCTACATATAGATCGGATATCTATTATTTCTGCAGAATTTTACAAGTTAATATGCAACCTGTAATTTCAACAATAGCATTAGTGATTACAATAACTGAAACATTAGCTAAATTTCAACCCTATGTTGTTTCATGGTGTTGCTTTTAAAAAGGTCAATAATGAAGGAATATGTCTAAAGCAGAGCAGGAAATGTGTCTGTGCAAAGCCTATATGCAAATCAATTCCTTAACTGTTAACAAAACACAAAAGTTTTGTCACCAAGAGGAATTCCATAAAACAGAAGTCAGTTTTCCAAGTTAGACCTAACTTCAGGAAACCAACTCTCAGTGATAGATACCTTCAAAGAAAATGATAAATCTGATTTAAAACACCCATAAAATTTTACAAAAAAAATGTGGTTTTCTCTGACTCTTTGGCAAGTCTTGCCATGATCACAGATGGTTATCATGTTGGAATTATGAAGCAGAGCATCTATTTGGGAGGAAACAGTGAGCAACCCAATAAGCAAACAAGTGAACTGGGAATGAGTGGGTGAGCTCTCTCATTTCTCGCAGATACTTCAGATGAAAAACCTTTTCTGTGCTCAATGAAATGACTCTATTCATCAAAAAGTGATCCTCGATTTAAGGAGTATTTGTTTGCTTTAGTTAAGTATTTGCTTGGTAAAATAGTTGAAGTAGTCTGGGTAGTTGTCTGTGTGCATCTTGCCTCTGTGGGCTCACTACTGGGATACTCTTTGATCTTTTGAATGATAAAAATGACACCAACCATAGTTCAGAGATTCTCACTGAGGGTAGATATTCTTTTCTCCCTGGAGTCTTGGGCTTGATATCTCTGACCTGCAGAGTTCATGCTCTATGTGCCTGAAGTCATCAGGAACATCCATTACAGTGGACGTTCTACAACAACTGAATGTGGACTTCTGTGAGTATAGCTTGATATTGGAATTACCCTATAGGAATCTTATTACTGCTTATAGTAAGCAAGAAATTTAAAAAGAAGAGAAAAGGTGGGAGATACATGGCATGGGATACATGAAGAATTCTTCTCTGCATAGTCATAACCAGCCTCATAAATTTGGTTCCACTCTAGTCTACCATAAGATGACCTTAGTCACACATCCATGTTTATATTATACAATTTTGCTTCATTTCAAAATGCTCATGGATATAAATCACTAAGATGGGACTTGAATAAATGATTACATTATTTCCCATGTTTATTCTCAATAATATTAATGTCAAGTAATGTGAAAGTATATTCACTATTCCAGATAAGAGCTTCTTTAAAGTCACTGATGCATGATGGGAAGGGGGCACATTTTATGGAAACAAGTAAAGATATGGGTTCACCACGATGTTACTGAGTCCCATTGGGTAGTTGCTTTCAACACTGCTTTTCTGGTTTTGTTCTCACATGTATATCTATGTCCTTAAGGTCTTCCTGAGTCTGCCTTGACCAAACTGACACACCCCAGAACAAATGTCTAATTAAAGATAAAAGAACCAGTCATGGTGATGCACAGCTGTAATCTCAATACTTGAGAGGGTGATGCAGGAAGAGTGTGTATGAGACTGGACTATACAGTAAGTTCTAGGCCACCTAATATATATATATATATATATATATATCCCTAAAATAAATGCTGTAGCAAGAATTTAAATCTATTGAAGCAGATACATTTAGGACTTTTAAAATAATTTTCCGAGATGGTATTGCAAAAGCTATTTCTTCATTCATGTATATGTTCTCAAATTTAGTATGTATTTGTCAAATACTTACATAATCCTAATAATATCACTTAGAGTTGAATTCAGAATGGTTTCTAAGAGGTGCTTATTTTCAATCCTTGAGAAGCCGATGCACGACTATTGCTAAAAGTTCCAAGCCAGTCAGGGGTACAGAGTAAGAACTTATCTCACAAACATAAAAGGAAAATCTACAACAGTGACAGTGTCATATTTCAGTCCATGCATCATGTGGACACTATATTATTAATTTGGGGGAGATTTTATATATATATACATATACATATACATATACATATAATATGTGTGTGCGCGCATGTGCATGTGTGTGTGTGCGTGTGTGCGTGTGTGTGTGTGTGTGTGTGTGTGTGTGTGTGTGTTTGTGTGTGTGTGTGTGTGTTGCTTACATGTCTATCTGTGCACAGTGTGCATGCAATGCCTGAGGAGACCAGAAGATGGCAACAGATCCTTTTGGACTGCAGTTCGAAAGGGTAGTTTGCGGCTGTGTGCTAGGAATCCAACCCAGGTGCTCTTAATGGGTGAGCTATCTTTCTAGTCCCATGAACAATATTTTTAACATGTGGACAAGGTCCTCACTTAGAAACAGAGGTTGCAATGATTTGAATAGTTTCTACCAAAGCTCATGCTGAATTTAAATCTCACTGTATGATAATAAGAAAGTGAAACTTAATCTGACTACAGATTGAAAGTAGGAAGTTCGGTAGGCAATCAATGCTGATTTCAGCCATAAAAGTGGTGGTCCCATCCAATAGGACTGACACTTTTTAAGAAAAGAAGAAGCCTTCCATGTCCCTCTTTCTCAACTGTGTGCCTGGAGTCATCCATACTACTGCAAAAGTAGCTTCCTTGCCCTTTACAGTCAGTGAGAGCACTCACTGATCATGGACTTCCCCATGGTTTCCGTTGACAACACAGACCATGGAACAGGGCCCCAGCTGCAGTAGGACCATGGACCCCAGACAAAGTCCTCAGAGGCAATCCAGACATCAAGATGGCCTCAGGTGGCAGTGCAGGCCATCCATATCAATATGGCCAGGTGGCAGCATGGCCCACAGACATCAACATGGTTTCAGGCTGCAGCATAGATCACCGACATCCACATGGCCTTTAGCGGTAACACAGCCATGGTCATCAATACAGACCTTGGCCACAATAGGACCATGGACTCAGACATGGCCCTCAGTGGCAGCATGAATGAAGGCTTCTGGGAGAATCTTTACTCCCTCCCAACACCCTCCTCCACCCCCCAAAAAGTAATAGCCTAAATAGGAAGCCATTGAAGAGAAGACTTAAAAAGCATGATAAGGATGCTGAAGTGTAACTCTTCACAGTTGATGGTATGGGAAGGGAAGGACTCAGTTCTATTTAAGATAGGCCACTGAGAGTTTGACTATGTTCCAGTGAGTATATAGATAACACCAATTGGACCTTTTTTTAAAAAAATTCTATTTTTTCTTTATTTTTATTATTTATTTAGTGATTTAGTTATTTTTGAGGGGGAGGTCTCAAGGGTCAGTAGACAGACACAGAAGGACTGGGAAGTGAGTGGGATTGTGGTGCATGATGTGAAATCCCCAAAGAATCAATAAAAATGTTATGCTTAAAAAAAAGAAAGCCAGGTGGCGCACACCTTTAATCCCAGCACTCGGGAGGCAGAGCCAGGCTGACCTCTGTGAGTTTGAGGACAGCCTGGTCTACAGAGCGAGATCCAGGACAGGCACTAAAACTACACAGAGAAACACTGTCTCAAAGAGAGAGAGAGAGAGAGAGAGAGAGAGAGAGAGAGAGAGAGAGGTGGCCTAAATTGGGACAATTTATTTTTAAGTCATTTAATGCCCTGTATCAACTTAGAACTCTGAAGAGGGTCTCCACCTACAAAACAGAGCTCACCCTATTTGTCTACCCAATCTTGATGTTGCAAGCCTCTTGAACAGTGAGCCGAACAAACCTGTCTTCTCTACCAGTTACATAGTCATCATTATTCAGTTACAGCCACAGAATGCATATTAAGAAGATAATAGTTTCTCACAAAACAGAGCTCTGTGAAAATGTCTGCATAAACTTTCATACAAGAAATACTAGACAAGAATTTCTAATAGGATGGAGAATCTGAAGAGAAGGAAATCGTCTATGTAGCACCTCTAGAGGTGTCACCGAGGGCCTCTGTCCTTGACTGGGGAAAGTAAAATCCCATCCATATGAATGTAGGAAATTTTTGTACAGTTTCTTACAGGTTTACAAAACCCACTACAACATTAGAGTTCAGAAGCATGAAATTTCTAAAGAAAAGCACTGTTCAGATGCAGATATGTGAGAATTACATATCAACAAAATAAACACTGAACCTCTGTCTTAAATTCTACAAACTCATTTAATTGTCTTTGTTTCCACTCTGAAAAATACTGTCTTGCGTGACTATGGAACTTGGAGCTGGAGGTCTAGCTCCTGCCGTTGCCTGATCAACTTACATTACAAAACACAAATGCAATAATGCTGTTTCTGCAGATGGTACTTTTCATAACATAGCCAAATTCATCTCTATGGGTAGGAAACTGTCAGCCACTTTCTGCCATTGGTTACTTGTCTGTCTGGAACCCTCCTGGGTCAGAACAAATGGATTCCCTATATGCATTATTATGTCTCATAATTCAGACAGGAAAAATTCCAAACCCTATTTCTGCCCACATCTAAAGAAGACAAAGCATTTCAACCCCTGTCTTCTGAATGAAGGCCAATCAAGAAGAATGAGTTCCTCCTAGACCCCCTCCTGACATCATCCCCATGTGGGCTTTGCACACCTATGGACTGCTGCATGCTGACCAGCTGCAGTACTGGCCCCATTGCTCTGAGAGGCAGACAGCTTGGGACTGACCTCCAGCAGTGCCTTCGGGGGGCTAGAGAAAAGATGGAGAAAAGCAAATAAGGTATAAGATGGGCTTGAGTCCTTGTGAACCTGAAGTACATCAATGCTATGAGTGGAACTTTAGGAGAATTTTCCTGAATGCTGCATCCATACAAATGAACAGCAAAACAGTGACTAAGCAGGTTTTATGCATAAGGCTCTTGAAGCTGCACTGGAGCAATTTTCTAGAGATTCAGGAAGAAAAAATAGTCACACCAATACCCTCCCGCTCACAAAATTAAGAAAAGCAGAGGAGCTTACAAACATCTACCCATTCAGAAATCTAACCTGGATGGAGGCTCGCTGTCCCATAATCACTCCCTCCCACTCCAAGCTCTACTGCACAGCATTTCAGTTTTACTAAGCAGTCCCCTGCCCAGAGCAGCTCTACCAAGCACTAGCCTATAAATTCTGTTACGCAAATAGACCCATCGAAGGCAGTCACTGATCAGATACAATGAGCTACATAAAGCAGATACCACACGGCAGTCACAACGTTGATATTGTGGAGGTGTTGCTCTGCTATGATTAGAAATTTTCAGAAGTGTTACAGGGGATACCCTCCTTTATCCTAAGTCCCATGAACTTCTGGATTTTGAGCATTACTTTAATCATTTACAAATGATAGCCACAGAAACATTTGTTCATCTGTAAGCCATCTTTGGAAATTATCCCCTGGATTTTTTTTTCTATTGTTAACCAAAGAGCAGTCACCCCATGTAGAATGTGACCTGCAATATGACAGAAAGAGAATAAGCTTTACATAGGGAGTTGCCCTCCTTGCGGGTCTGTGTGATTAAAGGGAGGAAGATGCACAACGCCCAAAGAATATGCAGGTTCCTTGGGCCTGATCACAACTTTGACTTAAATCAACAGCCCTCTCTTTCTTGGACTCCTCTTGCTGTTCCACTCAATGCAGCCAGCTTGCTAAGAGAGATGAAACAGCACACCATTGTTCCCTACTACATGGAGAACCTGTCCTACCACTCCGTGGTTGATGGTAAAAGACAAGAAACCCCATGACCCTGTCCTAGCCCCCACCACTTCAGGAAACTCCTCCGCTGCTCCACTAAATGTGGTCATCTCAGTAAAAGATCAAAATACCCTGATTCTGCCTCTCACTGCCTTGGGAACCTCTCTCATAATTTAATTCTCCTTCACATGGCCCATCATCCTTCAAGAGTCAGATCCTCTGGGCTAAAAAACACAACAAAACAGCTTAACTCAGATGCCCATTGCAAAATACATGTAATATAAAACACTAAGACAATATGCCCAAAGTTCCAACCATGTAGAAATGGCCCTCAAGGAAAACATTTTAGACAAAATTCATGACACAAAATTCCAAACAACAAATATAAATATGTTCAGTGAGTTTACAGCATTCAAAAAGAACACAAACACATGAATGAACTAAAAGAAGACAGCAATAACATGATCAAATTCCAAGGAGTGAATGATGGAAGATAATTCATGATATAAAAAAATTAAATTCAATAAGGAGATAGAAGCACTGAAGAAAACCCAAACTGAAATGAAACTGGAAAGGAAAAACAATGATTAGTTAAATAATATCTCAATGGCAAGAATCAGGAACAGAATTGATTAGGTGGAAGACAATATCAGAGCTAGAAGTCAGGAGGGGGGAATTCAATCATTCAATCAAAGAAAATCATAAATTAAAAACAAGACACAAATAGAACATAGAGGATATTTCGGTCGCCATGCAAAGACCAAGCATTGGGATTTTAGACAAAGAAGGAGGAGATTCTAGAAGTCTAGATCATCACAGAAAATACTGTCAATAAAGTTACAGAAGAAAAAGTCCCCAATTTAGGGAGAGTGAATCTAATCCGAGTCAAAGAGACCCACAGAGAGCAAAATAAACAGGGCCAGAGAAGAAGCTACGGGACACACATTAGAGTTTAAACACTAACAACAGAGTGAATGAGGAGGATTGAAAGTACCAAGAGAGAAGGGCCAAGTGATTACACAGAGAGGCCTAGTAGAATAACAACGGATTTCTTTTTGTTAGAAATGTTTTTTCCGCAGGGCGTTGGTGGTGCACACCTTTAATCCTAGCACTTGGGAGGCAGAGGCAGGCGGACCTCTGTGAGTTCAAGGCCAGCCTAGGCTACAGAGTGAGTTCCAGGAAAGGCTCCAAAGCTACACAGAGAAACCCCCTGTCTCAGGGGAAAAAGAAAGAAAAGAAAAGAAAAAGAAAACTTTTTCCAACATCATATATTTGGATATTTCACATAATGCACATGGATCACACTCATTCCCAGTTCTCCCAGGTCTCCTCTCCCACCCTTATGACTTGCTCCCCCCCCTCAAAAAAAAAAGAAGTAAAAAAGAAGAAAAGAAAGCAAACAAAACAAAACAAGTCCAATTTGTGTTGCCTATATACTCACTGGAGCATGGTCAAACTCCTAGTAGCCAGTACCTTCAAGAAAACTGAGTTTTTTCCCACCTCTACCCTGCCAGAAACCATCAGTGTGGAGAGCTACACTTCAGCATCCTTAGCACAATATTTAAAAGTTCGCTTCGATGACTTCCTATATAAGCTGTTACTTTTGGGGGGGTAGGGGTAGTGGGTGTCAGAGAAGCCTTCTGTGTCTCTCTTTCTCAAATGTGAGTCTGTAGTCATCAACACCACTGCAGAAGAAGCTTCCTTGCCCTTTATAGTTAGCAGGAGCATTCATCATTGACTTCCACATGGTATCTGGTGACAGCACAGACCATGGCCATCAATAAGTCCCTGGGCTTCAGCATGGACCACAGAAACCATCATAGTCCTCAGGGACAACACAGGTCAAAGACATCAACATGACCTCTGGCAGCAACACAGACCATGGGCATTCACATGACCTTCAGTGGTAACATGAGCCACAGACATCAACATGGTCCCTGGGCCACAGCAGGGTCATAGACACCAATATGGCCCTCTGTGGCTGCATGAACCCTGGAAATCAACATAGCCTCAGGTGACAGCACAGGATATGCATATATCAACGTGCCCTCCAGTGGCTCCACAGCCAGGCCCAGTGGCTCTTTCTTCTTCTCCTTCTCCTTCTCCTTCTCCTTCTCCTTCTCCTTCCCCTTCCCCTTCCCCTTCCCCTCCCCCTCCCCCTCCTCCTCCTCCTCCTCCTCCTCCTCCTCCTCCTCTTCTTCTTCTTCTTCTTCTTCTTCTTCTTCTTCTTCTTCTTCTTCTCCTCCTCCTGCTGCCTGTGGATCTGGATGTAGACCTCTCAGCTACTTCTCTAGCACCCATTTCTGCCTGTGTGCCACCAAGCTCCTTGACATGATGATAATGTACTAAGCCTCTAAAACTGTAAGCAAGCCCCAGTTCAATGCTTTTTTTTTTTAAGAGTTGCCATGGTCATGGTGTCTTGTCACAGCAATAGAACACTGATTAAGACAGAAGTTGGTGCCAGGGACTGGGGTAATTTCTGTGACAGGCCTGGCCATGCTGTTTGTTGGAAGAATATAGACGACTTTGGACTTTGGACTAGAAAAGTGGTTAAATGCTTTAAGTCAGGCTTAATGGCCTATCCTACCTAGTAGGGGTATGAAAGATAGTGCCGAGGTCAATTCGAACTGTGGTGGGGAGGGGCAACTCAAGAAGTTTCAGAGGGGAAGACTATTAGGAAGTGGTCTAGAGACCTTTCCTGTGACATTTTAGTGAAGATTGTGGCTGCTTTCTGCCCTTGTCCAAAAAATCTGCCTGAGACTGAGCTGAGGGGTTTTGTATTAAAGACCTTGGCAGAAGATATTTCAAGACAATCTAGTATTGACTCTGTCATGTGGTTACTAGTGGTCACTTTTATGCAGATCTGTAATGAAAAGGAGCAAGCTGAGCAAAGAAAAAAACAAAATATAGTCTGAGGAGAAAAGGAGAACCAGCCAGTGTAATGGAGCTAAATCCAGTGCTCCGGGAGATAAGCAGTTTAAAGAATTGGATGGATGCTATATGGAATAAAGGGAGTGGGGACCTCAGGGCAAGACCCCATCCAGCTAAGCTGCCAACTTATAAAAAAGGAATTAAAGAAAAGCTTAAGCAGTGAAGGAAACCACTAAAAACAGAAAGCTGATGAAAATGTATATGAATGAGGGGGCCAAGCTCTAGCCACAGCAAGCAGCAGAACTTGGCAGTTTTGGCCACATGGTTCTGGCTTTAGAGTCAAGGATAGAAGAAAGGGTTTATGGAATCTCCCTCAGCAGCTAAGGAAAGTTGCTGAGGCCAAGTGTGTGTCAGGGCTGTCCCTGAATGGAGGTCCAAAGAGGCATTTTGTGAAGTTGTGAAAGTGAAACCTGGATTACATTGGAGACCCTAGGATGTTAGAGATGCTAGAGATGTTAGAGTCAGGAAATACCTGCTGAGGAGGGCATTGGAAACTGCTGAAGAGAGGTTGCAGTCAATAAAGCTAGAAGGAGTCGGAGATTGGAAGACCACTTTGATATTGGACATGGAGATGCAGAATTTGAAGTTTGCACTGTTGTTTTCATTCTGCTTTTGTTCCAGTAATTCCTCACTCTGTTTCCTTCCCTCCCTTCTGGAATGGCAATGTATATTCTGGGCCATTGTATGGTAGAAGTATTATTTTGATTCCACAGGAGGTTAACTAAGAGATTACCATTAGTCTCAGAAGAGACTTTGAACATTGGACTTTTAAACAGTGCTAAGACTGTGATAGTCTATGTGGACTTTTGAACTTGGATTGAATGCATTTTTACATTATAACATGGCTACAAGTCTATGGGGGCCAGAATGGTTAAGAAAGTAGGACCCATCTTTGTTCTGCCTCAAGAAATACACTTCATTAACAGAAATAGATACCACTTTAGGATAAAGAGGATGAGAAAGGTATGTGAAGCAAATGTAACTAGGAAACCAACTGGCAGATTCTAATATCTGACAAAACAGCCTTCTAACCACAACTTCTCATGACAATGAAGGTCCCTTCATAATTCTTAAAGGAACAATCCATGGAGAGGGTATTAAAGTCCTAAACACATATGCACTAAGCATAGGTGCACCCAGTATCATAAAACAAATCCTAGTATATCTAAAGCCGCAGGGACACTCTAGCAAAGTTATAACATATGTCCAAAATAGCCCACTGTTATCAATAAACAGCTCATTTGGGTATAAAATAAACAGGAACACTGAAGTTAAAATGATACTACAAAGTACTTAACAATAGAGTATTCTACACAAATGCTAGAGAATACTTTTTTTTCCTCAGCAGTGCATGGAACTTTCTCTAAAATACAAAGCAAACTTAACAAATACAGGAAAATTAAAATGACATTATGTATTCTATCTGATCCTATGGACTAAAGCAAGATATCAAGATAAGAGAAACTATAAAATGTATGCAAACTCCCAGAGATTAAACCATATACATTGAGTGATGAATGGGTCACCAAAGACATCAAGAAGGAAATAAGAATTCCAAGAGTTGATTGAAAAGAAAACTAAGATCTATGGGATACAATGAAATCAATATGAATAGGATAAACTACAGTACTAAGTTCCCCCATCAAAAAATCAGAGTCAACTACAAAAATAACTTATTCATGCACTGAACAGTTTTGGAAAATTAAAAAAAATAAAGAAACCACCACCACCAACAAAACAAAAAAACTAAAACCAAGCTTGTTTGTGGGAAGACAGCCACCAGGGGTCTTCCAGGCTCCAGCTGGCGGGAAGACAATCAGGGGCCCGAAATGCTGGGCCTGTGGGCCTTATTTCAATAAGGAAATGTGTGGTGGCGAAATGGAAGAGATAGAGAACCGGAATGGTTCGTGCGCTACAGAAAGATGCAGAAAGGAAGAAACACAGACACACGCACCGGATGCATGTTTGCTTAGAAGGGGCCTAGCCAGCTGGGATGTTCCCAGCACAGGATAATAAAGCCAGTCCGGATCCTTGGGTCCAGGCTGGCAGGAGGACACCTACCTAATGCAGGTTCGCTCAGCAGGTGAGAAGAAAGCCAGCCCGGGTTCTTGGGTCCAGCGTGTGGGTACCCCCATCATTTTAAGGAAATAAGGGGTGGAGAATTGCGAGAGTTAGAGAATCAGAGTGGCTCATATGTCATGGAAAGACACAAAGGAAGAAGGTAGATGAAGAGGATCGGGCAGATATCAGAGGCAGCTTGCCACCGGGGTCTATGGTGACAGCGGGGAGGAGGAGATTTAGTGGGGAGGTCTGCTTACCACCCGGGTCCATTGCGATGTCTGGATTATACTGCTACCAAGGGCCATGTGTGGGTCTTGGGTCCTGCAGTAGCCAGGGTCTGTGTTGATAGCCATGACTCCTGTTGCTATTGAGTGCCCTGCTGACTCCAGTGGGTTGGACCGCCTCCTGGTTTGGAGTTCGGGTCGATGAACCATGCTGCCACTGGGGGCCGTACTGATCTGGGGGGCCTTTGCCGTCACCTGGCGCCATGGTGACAACCAGGCCTAGGCTGCTGCCGAGGACCATGCCTGTGCTGTGTCCTACCCCAGCTGAGATCCGTGTTGATGCCCATGTCCCCACAGCATCACCAAAGGCCACATGAAGCCTGGGGTCTGGGCTGCATCCTGTGGCCTTGTTGGTCTCCAGGGGCCATGCTGCCATCAGAGCCATCCTAATCTGAATACCTGGAGCTACCACTCGGAGCAAGGATGTGACCAGGATAAGCTGCACATGAGGCCATGTCTGGGTCCGTGGCCCAACTGCAGCTGGGGTCTGCATTGAACTCTGTGGTTGCCACTAGGGCCTATACAGAGGCTGGGGATTTGGGCCAGAGACTGCAGCTTGGGTAGAGTCAGGGGGACTATGCCACAGCAGGGGCCATGCAGGTATGGGTGGCCTGTGCTACCACCTGGGGCCAGGGTTTCATCTGGGCCCAGGCTGCCGCTGAGGGCATCCGGGTCCGTGGCCCTGTAGCGGCCAGGGTCCGGATTGACATATGTAGCTCAGGTTACCACTGAGCGCCACGAAGAAGCCTGGGGTCAAGCCAGCCACCTGAGTCCAGGCTGTTGTCCAAGGACCAGAATGCATCCATGTCTGAGTGGCCTGCACTGCTACTCAGTGTCATGGCAACATCTGGGCCTGAGCTACAGCTGAGAGCCATGTCAGGGTCCGTGGCCCCACTGCAGACAGACAGGGTCTATGCTGATGCCTGATGCTCCTGTTGCCATCAAAGGCTGTGCAGACACCCAAGATTAAGGGCCAAGTTAGTGTTTCAGGGCCATGCTGCCATTGGGGGCAGTAGTGATGCCCAGATCCAGCTGCTGCTAAGGACCATGTTGATGTCTGTGGCTGGGGATCTGACCTGAGGTCCAGGTCCTACATTGCCACTAATAGCCATGCAGAGGCCCAGGGTTGGAGCCACAACCTGAGATCTTGGTGATGTCCAGCGACCACTAGGCTGCCAGAACCATTCCTACCTGGGTGACCATTCCTTCCACCCAAAGCCAGGATGACGTTGGGACTAAGTTGCTGCCAAAGGCCATGGTCTAGCTACAGTTGGGGTCTATGTTGGTGTCTGTGGCTAGTGTCACCTCAGGAGACCTTTGGAATCATGTGAGATGGAATCAGAGTGCTATACTGAGCCAGTCCCACTGATCGCTGCCCTGGGAAAGCTGGCCTAGCTTCTCATAAGCTGCTACAGCAAGAGAGCTGTACTCAGGAGAGAGGGCCCCCACCCTACACCACAAGTGAGGATGAACCTACCCTGAGGGCATGCATGTACAGGAGCTGACTCCACGACTGCATCCCAGGCAGGTGGCTCCAGTAGCTTGATCTGACCTGCCTGACTGACACCCAGACCCATAACTGGGCCTTAGGTTGACTCACCCTAGCATCTACCCCATCTAGGTCCTGCTGGAACTCATGAAGGGACTGCTTCTGCAGAACAATGCACACAAGATCTCCAAGACACAGGATACCCCAGAAGAGCTCTGGTGAGGGTCCAGTGAGGATGCTGTACCAAAAACCAGAGGCCTTGAACCAGACCAATGACGCATTGCAATGAACAGTTGCCAGTCAAGCTGATGGGACAAAGGGGCATACTCTTTGACACACAGAAGCCTCCAATGCCATCAGGATGGATGAAGAGGTGATGGAGAGTCAGGAGAGGAGAAGCAGAGATTTTTCTGTTTCTGGTGTGGCTTTTGTTCTGTTATGGTTTATTGGATTTTTTTGTTGTTGTTGTTGTTGTTGTTCTTGCTTTTGTTTGCTTGCTTGCTTACTTTGTTTTGCTCTCTTTCATGGGGGGATGCAACAGGGATATGGGGGGACATGGGAGGAATGGGAGGTGAACAGAACTGGGGTGCATGATGTGAAACCTCCCAAAGACTCAATAAGATAGTTAAAAAAAATAATGTACCATATAAGAAAAAACAAACAAAAAATACAAAAAAACCAAAACCAAACAAACAAAAACCCCCAAAGACATTACTCAAGAAATAAAGAGTAAAGTAAGACCAGGGTAGAATTCAATAAAATATAAAAATAACTGAAACGAAGAGTTGGCTGTTGGAAAACAGTGAACAAGATTTTGTTTGACTTGAGCTTATACAAGTGATGTGCATGCTGCCGCAGCCTCTGTAGGTTAGTATGTGTGACTGCCCTGTGGTATCTAGAAGATACTGTTTTCTTAGTCATCCACCGCCTCTTGCTCTTACAATCCTTCTGATTCCTTTTATAATGACCCCCGAGCCTTGGGAGGAGGGATGTGATATACATGTCCCTTTTAGGACTGAGAAACAGTCTTTTAATTCTTGCACCTTGACCAGTTGTGGGTGTCTGTTATTGCCATTTACTCCCAAAGGAAGCTTCTCTGATGAGATTGAAGAAATTCACCAATTCATGGGTATAGCTATAAATCACCAGAAACCAGTGTAAAACTACATCTGTAGATGAGCAGCAGTAGTAGATTCTCACCTGGGTCTATGACCAGTCTACCCACAGGTTATTGCTCCTGATAATGTGGTATGGGTTCCATGGAGCAGGCCTTAAATCCAGTCACAAAGTGTTAGGTTACTCCTGTGAAATATTTCTAACCATTGAGCATATTTTGCCAGGGCTAGCTATCTCTATTGTTGATCACAGGGTTCCCAAATAGGTAAGACTGATTCATTACTTTTTGCCTCTGACAATGTACACAGTACAACCCAGCACTACGAAATCTAGATCTTAGGAATGGAGCTTCCAGGCCAGTACTAGCTTGACTTCTCCATATTCTTTGACTTAAGTATGTGAGTGTCTTCAGCAACAGAATCTTACCATCAAGCTCTGGAGTATAACCAGGAGTATTAGCAATACAGTGCAATGTCTGAGGGTCTATGGAACCTCACTGGCCAACAACCCATTCCAGGCACTTTGCTTTGAATTCATTAGCCTGTGGTATCTAGTAGGGTACTGTCACACATTTATAGGGTACCTTCACTTAAAATCTTTCTTATATGTATGTGTAAATATATGGCTTCTATAATAGTAGGCATGCATATGGTATTTTCAAGGGTCATCAATGTTAGTTATCTCTCCCTACATTCCCTCCTCTACCCTGCCATCTCATCCATCCCCATTTAACTCTTCTTGGTGGGTATAAACTCCTATCATTAGCTGAAGAGCTATTGCTAATAAGAGCTGCTGGGAGAAGGAGAATCAGTTTTCTCTGAAGGTATGGATCATAATAGGTTGACCACATTCCAGTGGATGGCCCTACACTTAAGAGTATATAGGAGGTAAAATTGAATTTGATGTTTTTTCTTTTAAAGAGAACACAAATTTGGAGGGTGTGGAAAGGGGATGGACCTGGGAAAAGGTATTAGAGGGGACCTAGGAGGAGGTGGAGAAAGGGATGAGTATGATCAAAATACATTGTATAAAATGTTCAACAATTAATAAAAGCATTTTTTAAAGAAATAAATGAACAAGATTGAAAACCTCTTATCCAAATTAACCAAAAAGGAGAGAAGAATCAACATAATAAATTTAGAAATGAAAAGAGAAGCATTACTACAGATACAGTGAAATTCAGAAAATCCTAAGGATGATCTAGATTAGGAAGATCAATGTGCAAGTGGGTTGTGTCTTTTGAAAATTCTCTTCCTGCTGGCAACCCAGTCTTCACATCACAGAAGAGAGCACACTCAAGTGTGTCTTTCTCTTCTTCTAAGTTCGTTGCCCCATCAAGCTAGGAAGTCATGAAGTTAATGAAGGCCTTCATTACTTCATTTAGACTTCATCACTGCCTGCTAGGGCTTTTGTCCAAATTCTGTAACTTGTGATTAAGACTTAGAGGACACAATTCAATTCATTCGCTCTGAATAGCAGGGCACTCTGGACAAGTTAAATGTCTTCCCTAACACTTTGTTTTTCTCATTTGTGAAATGTATGTTATATTTCACAGTACCTGCGAACCTTAAGTGATACATTAAAAGCTCCTAGAAAATCCTAATAAATTTTAGATCTTGTAAGATAAATTGTAAGACTACAGTCATTGAAACCTTACACAGCTTTTTCCTTTAAGAAGCAGTTTGTACACTACTGTGGTCCACCTAAAGAATAGCAGGCATCCTCCTGCGTGCACAATTTTTGGACAGGATAGTCTGCAGCCTGGGCATCTGCGTTGCCCTCCCTTTTGTTGACTGCTAGAAGAACCACCCATGGCTGTGCATCCCCAGAACCAGACACCTGGCTCCTCTCTCCCTGGCCAGATCTGAAGACACTGGATCCCCCACATCCCACTGTCAGAGATCTCTCATCAGCATTCAGATGCCTTTTTAAAGAGTCCAGCCAGTCATTCTGAAGAAAATCAAGATAAGCACTAATCTGAGAAAAATAAAACATTTAAGAAAGAGGTGATAAATTAAATAAATCCCATTTTTCACACAATTTTGTTCAAGAATCTTGGATGAGAAACATTTCCCATTCATTCAATATTTTACCTTTCATGGTTATGTGCTCTGGGTACTTGCTTTTCACAAACTATGCCCTAACACTGCCTCAAGGTTCTTATCACAAGGCTAGCATACTTATGATAGATATGGAAGACAGGTTTGGGGATGTTCAGCTATGGTGGATTCTATATCCAGATTAAGCCAGGCCTTTGGAGACTTTCTTATCTGAACTAGGGAACGAAGGCTTTCCTTCAAATTGCTTCCACTGAACTGCCCTTGGCGTTATCACATCAGTGTACACCGAGGAAGCACACAGACTGATTTTTGAACTTTATTCTTGTATTGTAAAGGTAGGAAATGTTTTTATTACACAGTATCACAAAGACTAACAGAAACATTCCTTTCAAATCTCACAATGAGAAAGCATGCCCTCCTGAGCCACTCATTTTATTTTTACTATCAGTGTGAAGGGTTATGGGATGGATTATATTTCTACCTCCTTGTGTGCAATAAAATTAAAAATTAAATTTGTATTTCATCTCTAGTAAGTCCATCTGATGTTGGAAGGCATTTGGGGGTCATTGTCTTACTAGGATTTGTCTTTTTCTTTCTTATCCCTCGCAAATTGTGCTGTTTAAAACTGTTAAATCCCTCTGTGCTCTGTATCTTGTGTCAAGCTGCCAAGTCCTTTCTGAAACAAAAAGGGCTTCGACGAATAAAGCCGCTTTCCCATGTAACCCCCAGTTTTGATATCTAAACTATCTCTTCAGGGCAAGTGATTCCCCCACCACTGGGCCCTGACTAAGTCCCAGAGCTGATTAGGGGCCCGAGGCCTTGTCCAAAGGCTCTCTGCTATCTTACCTAGCCTTCAGAGACCCCATTGTGAAACCTGTTTGCTGATAAGAAGTGACTTAAAGTCCTCCACATAATCTTTGACATCCACCCTCCTACCTGAAGCAGTGAGCACATAACTCAGGTAAACTATTTGCTTTGGTTTCCTTAAGGTTAGCAATATTTATTTACTTACTTTGCAAATAGTAACACAGTTTCTAGCAATTACTCTAAGTATGCCTAAATTTAATTCCGTTCCATTACTCAGGCCAGAATGCAAAAATCTTGTATGGTTCATCAGATCCCATGGAGTGCAGATTAGTTATTGGTTATCACAGTCGCAATTCCTGATTCAAATTTTCTACATCTCTATGGAATATGCTTAATAAAGTGCTGGAAAAGAACTGGGTTCTTTATGTTAAGGGCCTCAGTTCACTTCAGTAGTTGTCATGCATTATTTTCTGTGAGGCCAATTTTTAATAATCATACAAACTGAATAACTCTGACTTCAAAGGCTAAAAACATAAGAATGTAGTGACTGTGGACTTTAGAAATTGGTAGTAAACATATTCTCATCATTGTTGATGTCCCCTACAAGGGCAGGACTATCGAAGGCTAATAGGGTCCAGCCTCTAATAGTCTTTTTTTTCCCCCAGGGTTCCAGAAGAGATGCTATCAATGGTGAGAATAATCTGAGGGAAGGAATCTAAGTACACTGAGCTCTTTAGTCCATTCACTTTATTCTTGAGACAAAATTCTATCTACATAGTTTCAATTCTGTACTCCTGCTTAGCTCCTCTCTGTCCCTTCTCCTCCTGTCCTCTCATAGTTTTAAATAACTTCTTTCCACCTAATCCTCATCTTCATTTTTGTTCCTCTCCTTCTTTGTTCTTTCCTGTTCCTCTCTGGAACCAGTCTAAAACTTTACAAGCAGTCAGTCTTTTACAATACAATGCGAGGCTTTCAAGGTCCCTGTAACATGAATTGCTAAATGGTCTTATTAATAAAAAACTCAGAGTCAGATATTAGGGAAAAAGCTGAAAGATCAGAAAAGCAGAGCAAGCCACTAGTTCTTACCCTTACGAAATCCTCCACCAAAAGAGAGCAAGCTTCTCTCTCCACCCTGCCTTATCACTCCTCTCTCCACCGAGCTCTATCACTTCCTGTCTGCCTGTACAGACCTCCAGACCTCTACAGTTAACTAGTGGCTAGCTCCTCCTTCTGATTCTCAGGCAAGCTTTATTTGTTAGAGTACAAATAAAATATCACCACAGGTTCCCACAAGAGCTTCATTTGTAACCCAAAGGGGGAGTGAATAAAGGAGGTGGGGTCAAATAAGGGCTGGAATAAATCAGAAAGGGAATTTATGTGCTCAAAATATATTCTTAGAAGTGGTTAGGTGAAATGTTACAAGTTTGTCATAAATGTGCTCAAACTACAATCTTAGAGTCTATAAATAAAATTTCCCCTTTTTTTCTATGTTGCCATTTTCTGGCAGGGTGGGGGAAGAGTACTCCATAGTTAGGTAACGTGCTTCACAGCTCGAAGCACCTGGTATGAAAAAAGCCTTTTTTTCTAAGTAAGTTGCTGAAGGTGCCATGTTGGGCTCTGAGAGAAAGGGGTCCTGAGCTTAATTTGCACAAGAAGCAAAGCTATGCACCTAAAGTCTGCCTGGTCTAGGCAGTGTCTCCATAAGGATATTTACCTTAATTCAAGAGACAGCAGGTGGTCTGGAATGCTGTTCTGTCTGCCCTTTTGTCCTTGGATGCTTGAGAGGTATCTTAGATAAAATACACTGTTAGAAGTTCTTAGAAGCACACATAGCACACAAGAAAATCATTGCAGGAACCAGCTAATGTATATTTAAAAGGCTAATATCACCAAGACTCCTTGAGGCTTGGCTTTTTCCTCTGGAAGAACCCTGCTTCTTTCAGGTATTAGCTTTTGATACAGTCAGCTGAATTCCTGCTTCATATTCCTGTGGCCTGCAGCACTGAACAAAGACGGTGGGAACCTCAGTTCACCCACACACTGAGAGGACTCCCTATGAGAACATATGCACACAGGAATGCCTACAGTGAAGCAGCAGCTTGGCTTCTTGCTCAGTGCCTTAATATTTTTGTATATAAAATTGTTTGAAAGTTTTTGTCAGTTCTCAAGGAAGAGTTTCCTTATAAATTCTGGACCTATCAAAATACACATTATAGATACAGTTTAGGTAAGGGCATAGATAAAATCTTGCAAAATTCTTGATAAGAGATACCAAGTTACACATTTACCTCCCCATTTTGATATAAAAATGGTCATCATGAGTTTAGAAATAAAAATACAATTAGTGTATTTATTTGCCTACAGTATTCTTCCTAAATTAAACCTGATGGTTTGGTGCCTATTGGCAACAAAAAATAGTGAATATCCGAGACATCTTTTAAAACACAGCATGAAAATGTTCCCCTGGCACTTTCTCTCAACTTCTGGTTATTATCAATTCCTTTTTTTTGTTTTTTTT
>CABHPQ010159978.1:3239-20075 GCA_902168405.1 Peromyscus aztecus
CCCCCCCCCCCCCCCCCGCACTTTGCCCTTCTTACTTTGAAGCCAAAGAGGTGGGGAAAGTGTTTATTTAACCCCGTGATGGGGAGGTCCAGTGGTTTGCTACTGGCTCGTCACCCCCTGGTTCTACGTTAAGTCTGGGAATAGACTTTAGTGTTCTTAGGGATGGCCCTGGTGCGGTGTCAGGAGAGCTGCAGGGGTGCGCAGCAAGTTTGTGGGGTGGTGGGCACCCCACCATTGCATGGGGAGCACGTTTAGTCCTCCTCAGCTGAGAGGCGGCCACATTGCTGTCTCCATCCTCTACCACGAAGTGAGGCCAGGGCCACGTGGCTGGGAGCTGGAGGTGACCAGAGCCTGTTCTGTTGGCCCACAGCTCTGCTTTTCCACCCTGTGCCCTAGAACGCTGCTGTACTCTGTCCTGAGGCCTGGCCTGCACAGCTGCTGATATCCTGGCAGTTTACACATGACGTGGAGATGAAAAGATGGATGGCCAGCTCGTACAGATGGCCTCTTAGTTACACCCTGGCCCTGGCTCCTGCTTGTATCTCCCCTCCAGCCTGTGGGTTGCTTAAGAGGTGGTCTCGGACTGTCCCTCCCCCGCCATAGGCATGTCCCCAGCCCAGGACAGTGGGTGGGTTGTGGTAAGCCAGCCTGTGATGGTGCCAGCACACGGTGGCATCTGCCCACAGGGAGCCTAAGGTGAACTCCTCTTCCCTGGCGCTTCTTAGTGAAAGTCCATTCCAGAAACCCCTTGCTTGGCATGTGTCCTGAATCCCAGCCATCAGCACAGAATTCAGCCACCTCCTCCTTGCCCTCCTTCTAGCAAGTCTCTCTCTTCATTGTTAGAAGTGGGTGGAGGGAGGGAGCTGTCAGGAGCGGATCTTATTCAATTTCCATAGGAAAACAATGGTTAAATCAAGTAGGAAAATAACAGTCTTAGAAGAGAAGAGAAAACATCTCCCACCTGGATCCCTCCCAGAACCTCCCAAGTACTCATTACATAAGGGTTTATTTTACTTTTATTATTTTTTGTTTCTTGAGACAGAGTCTCACTATGTAAGCTGTGGCTAGCCTGGAACTTGCTATGTGGACCAGGTTGACCCAGAACTCGCAGAGATCCACCTGGTTCTGCCTCCTGAGTGCTAAGATAAAAGGCGTGTGTCACCATGCCTGGCTACTGTTATTTTTAAAAACATTCATTTTATTTCTGTGTGTATGAGTGTTTGCTTGCATGTATGTGTACCACGTGTGTGCCTGGAGTGTATGAGGAGGTCAGAAGAGGGTGTTGGATTCTCTGGAACTGGAGTTACAGATAGTCGTGAGCCTCCAAGTGGTACAGGGAACCAAACCTGAGTCCTCTGCGAGAGCAGCCAGTGCTCTTAACCACTGAGCCATCTCTCCAGCCCTTTTACCTTTTTTATTGATTAATTTATTTTTAATGATTTATTTACTTTTATTTTATGTGCATTGGTGTTTTGCTTGCACGTCTGTGTGTGTGAGGATGTCAGATCCCCTGGAACTGGAGTTACAGACAGTTTTGAACTGCCATTTGGGTGCTGGGAATTGAACTCAGGACCTCTGGAAGAGCAGCCAGTGCTCTTAACCACTGAGCCATCTCTCCAGCTCCCCTTTATTTTACTTTTAATGACACGTGTACTTTGTGGCCATTGAAGAAAACTTGGAAGAAACCCAAAATAGCCCTTTACGGAACCAGTTGCTGACACTCTCTGGACAGGGTGGCGTGTACCACTCACTCATACAGCCACTCCCTTGCTCTGTTGGCCCGGGTTTTGTAGAACCCACAATGCACCAGGTCTGCCTGCACTGGCTCTGGAGAGGAGGGGTCCGCGGCTCACCGCTGGGTAACTCTCCTTCTCTGTAAAGTAGAGTCATGTAAGCACTGGAGTCTCAGGGCGTGGAGACCTAACAAGAGAAATGCAGGTGCCCAGGGCAGTGCCTGGGCCGAGTTTGGGTGATTGTTACGTGGGCGAGGAAACACTGCTCTGCACTTTCAGGGTCTGTCCTGAGGCCTGAGAATTAAACTGTCAGAAGGCAGATTAATAAGAGAGAAGGCATGCTTTTATTTATGAACTTTTTTGTTACATTTACTTATTGATTGATTGATTACTTTGTGTGTGTGTGTGTGTGTGTGTGTGTGTACTAGGTTGAGTGTGTAAAGATCAGAGGACAGCTTGCAGGAAATCAGCTGTCTGCTTCTACCTGTGGGTCCTGGTGATTGAATTCAGGTTGTCAAGCTTGACTCAAGTTCTTATACCCACTGAGCCATCTTGCTAGCCCCGCATATTATTTGATATTGATTTTTTTAAGGTTTTTTTGTTTTGTTTTGTTTTGTTTTTCGAGACAGGGTTTCTCTGTGTAGCTTTGCGCCTTTCCTGGAGCTCAGAGATCCACCTGGCTCTGCCTCCAGAGTGCTGGGATTAAAGGCGTGCGCCACCAACGCCCGGCCAAGGTTTATTTTTTTATTTATTATGTATACAGTGTTCTGTTTGCGTGTATGCCTGCAGGCCAGAAGAGGGCACCAGATCTCATTACAGATGGTTGTGAGCCACCATGTGGTTGCTGGGAATTGAACTCAGGACCTCTGGAAGAACAGCCAGTGCTCTTAACCTCTGAGCCATCTCTCTAGCCCGATATTGATTTTTTTTTTGAGATGTTGTCTTATCATATGGTCCAGGTTGACTTGAAACTTATTACGTAGCCCAGGCTATCCTTGAGCTCATAGGAATCTTCCTGCCTCAGCCTCCTAAATGCTACGTTCAGTCTAACCTTTTGATTTAACTTAATTTAAATTTTGGAGACGGGGCGTCCTGTAGCCCGTGTTGGCCTAGAGTGACCCTGAACTTCTGATCCTCTGATCTCCACCTCCCCAGTGCTGGGACGGCAGATGCGTGCCACCATGCCTGCTTTCTGGGACCTGGGACCTTGTGCGGTCTAGACAAGCATTCTACCAACTGAGCCACATCTCCAGCCTCGTATGTAGCCTTATTATTATTATTTTAAATATGAAGTTCTAAAAGCTGTGTTGGGGCTCCCCAGAGCAGTGGTGGGAGAGAGCCCTAAGAAGTGGACACCCCATGTTAACAAAGGGTGATAAATCTGAACTGACTGGAGAAGTGTGAAGGCCGAGTGCCTAGGGGTCGTCAGTCCTGGGAAAATGACCAGGAAACGGTAGTAAAGTGAGGCTGCGTCAGCCACCTTCCTGTCATTGTGACAGCAGGCCTGACGAAAGCAGTCTGAGGAAGGAACGCAGGTCGGGGCGCAGCCTATCACAGTGGCCAGAGCGTGAGGCTGCGGGTTGTCTCGCAGTCAGGAAGCAGGGAGCCATGACTGCTGGTGTTCAGCTCGCTTTTATGCTTTTCTCAGCAGTCCAGGACCTGAGCCCCCGGAGACAGTGTTGACCCTAGTCAGGGGGCGTCTCCCACCTCCGTTAACCTCCCTGGAAACGCCCTCATGGGTAGGCCATGAAATGTGACTCCGAAGGGTCTCTACATCCTGTTCAGTTGACAATCAAGATGGCCCATTGCAGATGTTCAGTAGGCACCGCATACAGACAACATTCCTCTTCTTCCCGTTTGAGGGAGAGGGATTTATGTCCCTGTCACAAAGGGAAACATAGGCCCTGCTTTTAGACAGAGGGCGCAGGCAGAGAGTATTCCTGTCCCTGCTGCCTGCTCAGGCCTTTAGCTCAAAAGAATTCTTACACCAGAGTGACAGATTTTGAGGTAACATTCTTTTCATTTATGCTTTACATGTATTTATTTTGTGTGCCTGTATGTGTGTGTGCGTGTGTGCGTGCGTGCATGAGTGTGCGTGTGTGTGCATGCGCTGTGATGTTCCTGTGGAGGTCAGAGTCCATCTTGTGGTAGTCAGTTCTTTTCTTTCACCAAGTGGGTCCTGGGGATTGAACTCAGGGGTTGTCAGCCTTGGTCATCACGCTGGCCTTGGGGTGGCGTACTCTGCTCCCTCTCAGTTACAAGGAGCAGGCAGGCTGTCACCCTTTCCTCGTGGATCTTCTCTAATGGCAGATGTACTTACGAGTCAGTTTTCTGTTACTGTAACAGAGCACAAGGTCAACGAAGACGTTTATGACTCACAGTTCTAGATGTTCAAGGGGATTGTACAACGTCATCTTGGCTCTGATGATGGGGTCGTGGCAGATGGCATCATAATGGTGGGAGTGTGGGAGAGAGAAAGGAAGCTGGGAGAAACTGAGGCTCACAGTCCCTCTCCAGGGCCATCAACAACCTCAGAATGGCCACTAGGTCTCACCCCCCCTTATGATCTGTTAAGAAGTCTGCAGATAATTTTTCTGAGTGGCCATGACTTGGGGACATTTGCCTGGGTATTATCCAGGGCTGAGGGCCAGACACAGGGTAGGGAGGCCATAGTTTCCAGGCCAGTGGAGGGGATAAACAGATGGAGATGGCCGGTGTGGGGTTCAGGAAGGTTTGCACCGTATGCCTAGCACACCTACCCTGTGCTCCACCTGCCTCAGTCCCCCTGAGTTGCCATAGTCACTTGAGGAAGATGTTAGCAATCTGCTGGGCAAGGCAGTGGGCTCCTGGGGACAGAGGGAAGCAGGGTATAGGTGCGGGTTGTGCCAGGGAGCTGGGACAAGTGTGGGATCAGGGTTATGTGTCTGAGATAGAGTCGGCTAGAATTGCAAGCTAGGAGTGCATGCACAGGGCGGAGGGGAGGAGGAAGGAATCAGGTGACTTCTAGATTTTCTCTTGTATCCGTGGTTGTTGGCAATGTCAGTAAGTGAGCCAGTTTGTGGGGGAAACTGAGAATTTAGTTCAGGAGGTCACATTCAGAGGTTGGCTGGAAATCCAAAGTGTATTGGCACCTGTGAAGAGTCAGACTTGAGCTCAACATCTGGGCTGGAGGGTGCAGGTGGAGGCAGTGGGGGTTGGGCAGGGGCCACACAGGAGATTGGGAACCTGGTTGGGAGGAACCCACCCTGCTGTACTGGGGTGTGGGGCTGAGCTCAGCACTCTGGGAGGATCAGAAATCAGAAGTGCAAGCATGATTCTGGTGGTAGAGCTGGGAGAGAGGCTCCCACAATGCCCAGCTGTGTGGGAAGGAGAGAGGAAGGGAGAGAGGGAGGGAGAGCAGGAGGGAGAGAGGGTGGCTCCCCAGCAGGCCAGCTACTGTGTCCATGACCTCGGCGACCTCCTTCAGTCTTGCCAAGAGGATGCCAGAAGCATGCAGTGGTTTTCATCTGTCTGGCTTTGCATTCTTCTCTGACACCTGTTTAGTAAGTGCCTGGATACAGGCACAGGTGCAGAGCCAAGATGCCCAGCGGAGTAGGATATGGGCATGCTCAGTCTCTAGGGAAGGCAGACAGGTCACCACCCAACACAGGGAAAGGGAAGACACTGGAGGAGGGTCTGGGTGAATTAAATGGCAAAGTAAGCCCAGAGGAGGGAGGGATTTGGAGGCAGGGAAATGCTGCTGGGTACCCTGCACCTCTCCTGGGAATCTTCTGACTTACTCTGAAGGTCTTTGAGCCCTTCAGATGTTTGGATCAGGGAATAACACAACCAGAATTTTCTATCCCAGGGACATCCTGGGTTGGAGGGGGCTGGAGACACAGGAAGCCCTTTGAAGCTGGTCCGAGCCCCGGATTACTAGCCCGAGCCCCGGATTACTAGCCCCTTGTCTGAACCTTTCTTGCTTCCTCATGTTTCCCAAACTCTGCTCATTCCTTTTTTCTTAAAAGAGGTTTCAGAGGCTCTGAGAGGTTAAGCAACCTGCCCAAGGTCACAGAGCATAACAAGGTAGATGAAACAAATGACATCTCAGGGCAGAGGCAGGAGGTTGAGTAACCCCAGGGAGGGGCTCACAGGACAGATGCTGTGGCTTTGACCTTTGTCTTTGTAGTCTCAGGGGCCTCTGGAGATGAGGAGTGGGGTGTGGGGCTTCCCGGAGCCACTTGGTCGGCATGAAAGCTTTCTGGGCGTCTGTTTCCTTGCAGTGTTGGGAAAACCACGTGGGTCTGGTCCAGGATTCGATTAACACAGGTCACATGAGGCCATTGAGGGAGGTGGCCCCACTGGGGAGCTGTGTTTCATAGATGGCAGGCCCACGCCTCATGCTGGGGACGGCAAGAGGTGTCAGGCAGGTTTCAGAGCCCCGCCCATTCTGAGTGTAGCCGAGGTGAGCAAGGGTCTCCCCATCTCTGGAGCCCTAAAGCAGGGGTACCATGAACATGGCCTGCAGGACTGGAGTCCTAACCGCAGTCACTGTGGCTCATCTGGTGATGTTTTGTATGCAATGTGCAGGCTTATTTCTCTCCATTGTATAGATGCGGCAGCAGAGGGTGAGCAATTAGCCCAAAGTCACAGAGTGAGTACATGGCAGGGGTGAACACTGTCCCATGTGACTCTGGAACCCTCCTTTGAACTCCCGAGGGTCCCTGTCAGCCTCAGTTTATCTGAACATGTGTCTCCTGCAGGCATGCCATCTGGGTAGGGTCTTGGGGGCCTTGATAGTCGCTTACCCACTTAGGGACACCCAGTCTTTCCCATTTTATCCCAAAGCCTTGGTGCTGTGGTCGGCCTAGTCAGGTAGACCAGGCTGGGGATCCCAGCAGCCCAGTTCCCAGTCTTGGGCTTTTCACTACTCTGGGGTCTTAGGGAGGGTGTGTGCCAGGAGCCTGGAGCTGGGCACTTGGGTTCACACCCCACTTCCAACCATCCAGGAGAGCATGGATAGTCTTGCCCTCTCTACCTCCAACTTCTTCCTAAGCCTCAGTTTCCTCTTTTGTGAGATGGGCAGATTGAACATCTAAGGTTTCTCATTCCATTTAAAAATATTTTTTTGAGATTTTGTTTATTTTTAATTTACATGTATGAGTGCTTGTCTGAATGTATGTATGTCTGTGCACCACGTGTGTACAATGTCTGTGGGTATCAGATCCCCTGGAACTGGAGTTAGAGACAGTTGTGACCCTCCATGTAGAGGCTGAGAACTGAACCTGGATCTTCTGCAAGAGCAGTCAGTGCTCTTGACCACTGAGCCATCTCTCCAGCCCCTACTCTTGCTCCTCTTTCCCCTCCTCCTCCTCCTCCTCTTCTTTTGAGACAGAGTTTCTCTGTGTAGCTCTGGCTGTCCTTGAATTCGCTTTGTAGACCAGGCTGGCCTTGAACTCACAGAGATCCGCCTGCCTCTGCCTCCTGAGTGCTGAGATTAAAGGAGTGCGCCACCATGTCTGGCTCCAACTTCATTATTTAAAAAAGAAAGAGGAGGTCTCCTGTAGCCCAGGCTGACCTCCAACTCATTATTTAGCCAAGGGTAGCTTTGAACTCCTAATGCTTCTGCCTCTACCTCTCAGTGCTGTGCTTACACAATAGGGAGTGTGTCTTGGGACAAAGTCACTCACCACGTGGTGGCCTGGAAGCAGAGAAAGAGAGGAGAAAGGACCAAGGTCCCTATTTATTTATTTATTGTTTTTTTTCAAGACAAGGTTTTCTGTATGTAGCTCTATCTGTCCTGGACCTCACTTTGTAGACCAGACTGGCCTCGAACTCACAGAGCTCCCCCTGTCTCTGCCTCCCCAGTGCTGAGATTAAAGGCTTGCACCACCATGCTCTGGTTATCTCAATATCTCCTTTAAAGGCAAACCCCAATGGCCTCATTTCCTCATTAGGCCCTACCTCTTAAAGGATCCTCCCTCCCCCTCACCCCAGTAACACCACAGGGAGTGACCAGGCCTTTAACTTAAGGGAACATCCACTCTGTAAGAAATACTTGACACACTGGTTACCAGGCTGGACTCTGGAGGCAGGTTGAGCTCAGGTCCCTCCTCCTACTCTCTAGCCCCGCCTCTCCCACTCTAGCCCCGCCTCTTCCACTCTCTAGCCCTGACCCCATCAGGGCTTGAAGTCTTCCAAGTCAACAAGTCTCTTTATCTTTGTCGGTTCATCAGGCTCTGGTGCTGCAGGACTTCTCAGAGCCTTTAACACGTGCATTATTCTGCTGTGATTTCCCTACTGTTCCTGACCTCTGAATGCCTTCATTCTCCGAGTGAGTAACCTGTAATGTCTTGCAGGACACAGACGTTGCCCCAAATGTACATATTAGTGTGCATGGCTCTTTAGGACTTTTGCCACCTTTAAACTCAGACACTATTGCTTGTGGAGTTTGGGGACATCCCTAGGAGCTTTGACGACCTGGGACCAATAGAACTCTCATTTCCAGCCTGTTTCTGCTCCTTGGTTGTCTGATGTCACTTCCCTGAACATGGGTCTAGTAACCGCAACCACAGGCCGCCTGGGGAGGCAACCTGGCTGGGATGGCCGGCCGGGGTAACCTGGCTCATGGTGGGGGCAGACACGTTGGGCAAGGAGAGTGGGAGGGAAGATTCATCCAGTGATTCCTGGAAAGTTTGGGTGTTGCACCAGGAACTTTCTCCAAGCCGGCCAAGTGTGTGCAAAGGTAGCAGGTGTAGACAGGTGGTCCTGAGCCCTGGAGAACCCAGGAGCCAGAATTCTGACCTGAGTGTGTGTCAGGTGGGGCCCTGGACGGCCTGCTAAGAATGCTGATCCCCAGGCCTCTTAGGGAGGAATTGGGGGAGTTTGGGATGTGATTTTTTTTGGGGGGGAGTACTGGGGTTGGAGCCCAGGGTCTGCTTTCATCCCCACTCTGGTGCATGTTAGGCTGGTGCTCTACCAATGAGGTCAGTCCCAGGCCAGAATCTGCATGTGAAGCTTCTCCTTGTACTCAGGTGGGTCTGAAGCCAGCAGTTTAGGGACCAGCTTGGAGACGGCTTCGAGAGCCTCAGAGCTGGAAATGTTTGGCAGAGTGATTGTCATGTGAGTGGGAGCCCTTTGGAGCTCTGCTCTGAGCTGCCTTTCTCTGCAGCAGCCTCCAGCAGCCGCCGGAGGCTCCTCTTGGGTATGCGCCTGGTACGCCAACACTGCGCTGGTGTCTCTGTACAGGATGCCGGTGCTGGACTCGTACCTGTAGAGATGCCCAGGGCCAGCAGACCTTGCTGGGCCTGGGTTTACAAAGCTCCTGAGTCTTTGGTCTGTTTGTTTGTCTTTCATTTAGGAAGTATCTGTTGAGATCTGTGAAGGCTGGCGTAGAGAACATGGCTGTCGGGCCAGTCACAGCCTGTAGTGTTGCCTACTCTGCATCTGGTGATGGAGACGGGGTGATCATAGAAGAGGTCTAAGCCGGGTTGGGGAAACAACTGTCTGCAAGATGTCTGAGTCAGACTGAAGCTTGGGACACAGCTGGAGTTCCTGGGGATCTGAGCTCTAGAACATTCCATCTAGAACTTCTTATAAGTTCCTGTCATTTTTCTTTCTGTTATTCATCCCTCCATCTTTTTGGCTGTTCAGCTGTCTTGGCATTTATGCATCTATTTGCTTATTCATCCATCCGTTTATCTATCTACACATCCTACATTATCTACCCTCCTCTACATCCATCCATCTGCCCATTCGTCCTTTAACCCATCCACACATCTAAACACCACTCCATCCACTCACCTCTCATCCATCTTCTACCCACCCTTCATTCATCCACCTACCCACACTGTCACGCGTCCACTGATCTATCTACCCATCCACTATGCATTATTGCATCCATCCATCCATCCATCCATCCATCCTTCCTTCCATCCATCCACTCATTCACCTCTCCACCTACCCATCCATACTCCCAACCATCCATTTATCCATCTGTCCACCACCCATCCTCCTACCCACCTACCCATCTATCTAGCCATCCTTCATCCTCCCATCCACCCACCTCCCGGCTCCTTGGCCTCCCGGTGTGTGCCGAGGACCCTCTAGGATCTGGAGAGACAGTGGAAGCATCATCACTTCCCTCTGGGAGTCAGAAAACAAAACAAGTGGCTGCAGCCCTGAATTTCAGGTGCTCAGAGGGCATGTAGCTGGCTATCCTGTGGTCATGTGGCTGGTTATCCTGTGGTCACATGGCTGGTTATCCTGTGGTCATGTGGCTGGCTATCCTGTGGTCATTGCGGGAGCCTTTTAGCCTGGGCTGAGGCTCAAGAGGGTCCCAGGCAGATGAGGTGGGGGACAGCCTTGGGATGGAGACAGGGTCCTGCCCTTGGGAGCTGGGGCAGGTGGGCACCTCTTCCATTCCCAAGCTCAGGTTATTTTTGTCTTCATCTCCCACAAGGCCTGGTCCACAGGAGATGCCAACAAGCGGTGGGGTTAGCAGACGGGTCAGAACAGGGCCTGTGAGCCACACTGAGGAGCTGTAGGCTGTGTCGCAGCAGGGGAATGATACTGTTACATGCTGTCCTGGCTGCACAGACAAAACTGAGGGGGTCCTAGCTCTCTTCCTCAGTCCTTCCTTGGTGCGCTCATGTCCTAGGCACAGTTGGGGATGTGTAATGAGTGGAGTCCTGTAGAGACGGTTGCTGAGACCCTTAGCCTCCTCAGTCACTTCTGACGCTTGTCAGTTGTGTCTCATTGAGACGCTTGTTGGTTAAGTTTCTCAGCCCCCCCCCCCCCTCTCTCTCTCTCTGTTTAGTTTCTCAATTTGGGGGTTGTTGTTAACAGTTGTTGCAAGGACTAAGAGTCATATCAGTGCCCAGAGTATAGTTAGCATCCAGTGAGAGTCCAGGGAAGGAAGGTCCTCTGCAGGCAGCCTGGCCTCTGTGGGCTGGTGTGAACAGTCTCAAAGAGGGAAGCCTGAATTCAAATCCCACCTGTACCTCAGACTGACACTAAGACCGCCTCAAGCTGGCTCAGTGCTCTGAGCTTGTGTTTCCCATCAGTGTCTGGGGATGATAACCCACAAGCCGTGGAGTCTGATGACTCATCTGCCTTGTGGGTTCTCCCTGAGCCTGCTGGGAAACTCAGGTCCAAACAGGCAAAGTGAACTTTGGGTTTGGTGAGGGTCATGGGGTCATGCACTGGCCTTAGAGACTAGGGCCAGCTGTGGGGTCTCTAGGGCCATGTGCTCACGGCCCCAGGTCCTTTGGAAATGGGCCCTTGCGTGTCAGGTGCCTAAGGTCTTCACAGCTGGATGCTCTGGCTGGGGGGAGGGGGCTGGCCTGGCTATTTCATCTTCTTCAGGTTCACAGGCTCTCTCTCCCTCCCCGTCTTCCTGCTTGGCCCATGGGTGGTTCCACAAGGTTTGGGTCACTGCAGGTAAATATTAACTCATATATCTAGCCTCCATCACAAGCTTGTCTGGACTGGCTTTGGGGGACTTAGATCTGAACCTGGTAGCTGAGTTGCAGGCCTGCCTGGGAGGAAAGGGCAACCCGTCTTTGATAGGGATCGTATTGTGCTCCGGCCCCAACCTTGTCCAGGACTGCTGTAAGAGGAGGCTCGCCCGGGGTCACACAGCAGTGGAGGTGGCCCTGTAGCTGGAACCTAGCAGTGTTACCCTGCAAAGTGCCTGCTTTTCTCACGGGGACCTGGGATCATCCTTGTTCTGTCTGGCTTATCCCGGGATGCCATGGCTGTCAGAGATGCCTGAGGTTTGCCCACCTGCCACACTTTGTCTGGGCTGCTGGATTTCTTCTTGTGAGCTGTTGCCAGGCTTGCCCAGCACACCTTCAGGGCAGAACACCATGAGCTTTCCTCAGCCTGGGTTGGGACCTGGGAGTGACTCCCTGGCCAGCCAGCCAGGCATCTCTGGAAAGTCACTCACTGGGCACCGTGAGGACCCAAGTGTTGAGTCCCATTTGGGAGCAGACACTTGTACAAGAGCCAGCATGCCGGTTGGGCCTCTGGGACCCGGCTTCCAATCTCTGACGTTTTCTTGTGACGTTGTCTCATTCAGTGTGAGGGGATCCTCTGAGACGTGGGACTACAATGTCCAAGATGGTGAGGGGTGTTCATGAGAGCAGGTGCTTGGGGGAGTTTCTACTTTACCCAGGCTCCCTGTGGCTGAGAGCCACCATGGGCCTGGGATAGTAAGTGAGTTCAGTCCCCCATGGTACTGGCTGCTGTAGACAGGACAGATAGGGGTCCGTCCATGGAAGGGCCTTGGAGGTGGGACAAGCTGGGCTTTCAAGAGAAACGCTGGCTTTGCCTGTACCTTGCTCACGGTCTTGCAGTCAGAGGTGACCCAGTAGCCCTACCTAGGAATGTCCCCATTCCTGTCTCAGAGGGGTCATGTCAGAACCCCCAAGAATACAAATGGCGTGTCAGTATTGCCGGGAGTTGGTGGCCAAGGCATGTGACCCAGCCTAATGCCCAGCTGGTCAGTCCCAAAGTGGCTTGGGTTAAGTTGGGCTTCCTGGCTTTCTGGCATGACCTGGAACCAGCCCTGCATGGAATATTCTTGGGCACATGAGTCACAAGGCTAACTTTCCTCTGTAGGGCACCCTTCATTTTACTTTCTGCAATTTTCCCCTAATATGGTCTCTTGTGGCTTCCACTTTACCCCGTTGGGTGCCTTGTCCTGAAAGTCTGGCAGGAGGTGTCGTCCGGAAGACGCTACCGGACTATGTATGGGCTTAGGCTCAGGAAGGGTCCAAGGGCAGCCAGCCAGATGGACGTGGTGGAGTCACGTGGCTCAGGGCAGTGAGTTGAGGCTGAGTATAGTGTGAGCATCGGCTTTCACAGGGAGGATGCTGCAGGCCAGGTGTGTCTCATCCCTCAGCCGTGATTCCCCTGGCCTAGCCGGCATCTGAGACGAATCTGCTGAACTAATGAGGACCACCTGGCAACACCCTCTCAGGGTGGGACCAGCAGGGGAAGGGAGGCAGTCAGGCACACAGGGAGGGATGTAAGGGCTGAGACTGGTTGGCCAGGGGGACGGCAGACATGGAGAAGGAAGGACAGCTCTGAGGAGGGAGGATCCTGTGCAGGAGAGATGGTCCTTGTTCCTAAGAGCTCCAAAGGATGAAGTGGGGTTGGTGAGGTGGGAGGTAGACACCCATCTCTCTCCCAGGGATTGTGAGCTTTCTGCCAAAGGAGCAATTTCAGTGTGTGTGGTGGTGTGGAGAGTCACTTTGGAGACTCACCCATGCCAGGTACAGGGCTAGGCTCCGTAAACTCCCTTGGGTCAGGGCCCTTTTCTTTCCTACACACAGTTGTTATATCCCCAGTAACTGTGCAGAAGCTTGACGTGGGGTCTTTATGAATGTAGGCTGAGGGAGTGAACTAGCATCTCACAGCAGCTGGGTGGGTCTTAGAAGTGTGTTGTTTTACCCGATAAACTGAGGCTGGGGTAAGCTGAACCTCACAGTGCGTAGGAAGAGATACTGGGTTTGGCATCCACTCTGCCCGATTCTCCATTCTATGCTTTAACCCACTACACCAGGCTCCTTAAGAAGGAGTCCCTGTACTGGCTGCCTGGGGGCCTGTGAAGGTTGGCAGAGAGCTCCTGTTGTTAGCCTACTGAGACTCTGGGAACCTGCCACATCTAAGAAGGTCCTCAGTCAGCCACACCAGGGCGGGACACATCTCGGGCCAGCACTGTGGGGTCTGTACCGCCTGTGGATCTGTCTGGGCGGTGGCAGATCTATCTGGCTGAATTCCTGAAGCCCTCAGAAGTGTGTGCATTCGGGCTGGAGAGATGGCTCAGAGATTAGAGCACTGGCTGCTCTTCCAGAGGACCCGGGGTTCAACTCCCAGCACTCACATGGCAACTCACAACTGTCTGTAACTCCAGTTCCAGGGGACCAGACACCCATGGCAAAAAACCAATGCACATTAAAAAAAAAAAAAAAAAAAAAAAAAAAGGGCTCAGGAGGCAGAGGCAGGTGGATCTTTGTGAGTTTGAGGCCAACCTGGTCTACAGAGTGAGTTCCAGGACAGCCGGGATTGTTTCACAGGGAGACCCTGTCTTTAAAAATAAAATCAATCAATCAATCAATCAACCAATCAATCAATCAATCAATCAAATGTGTGTGCTCAGCTCCTTCCCAGCTAGAAGTCCATCGAGACATCCTGTGTTTGCATAGAGCTGTTTTCAGAGCCCAGGGCAGAACCTGCATCTGTCTGTCAGTTTTCTGTTAATTGGGTAGAATGCTCGATGAGTGCATGAAGGGACCTTGGGATTGATTTTGTCATCTGCTTCTCAGTGATGCTGGGCCACCCAAAGAACTGTGCTCTTGGTTCTGTGCCGGGGCATGGGACCTGGACCCCCTTCAGGCAATATGCTTATCACAAGTGAGGAGCAGGGCGGTTTGGCGGAGCGGCCAGAGAAAAGACAGTGTGAGGACACTAACTCCCGCGGCAGGCTACTGTCCTGGCACAGTCACCCTGCTGTGGCTGGACACCAGGACCCAAGTGGTGGGTCATCGGCAGACACGCTTCTCATGAGTTCTCAGCCTGTGGGTCGCGACCCCCTGGGTCTCAGCTATCTTCCACATCAGATATTTACATTACAATTCCTAACAGTGGCCAAATCACAGTTATGAAGTAGCAATGGAATAATTTTCTGGTTGGGGGTCACCACAGCATGAGGAACTGTATTAAAGGGTCACAGCATTGGGAAGGTTGAGAACCACTGTTCTAGAGGCTGGGAGGTTCAACATCAAGGTACCTGCTTTCCCCCACCCCCCCAGTTCTGGTGTCTGTGAAGGTCTGCACCTCGTGGATGGTTCCTCCTCACTGCGTCCTCACTCAGGTGGTGAAAGGCACTTACTGGCTCTCTGGGTCTCTTACTTTACATTTGAAAATATTTATTTTATTTTTAGTTATATGTATGTCTGTGTGTCTGTGTTGAGAACATGTGTACAAGTGCCTGAGGAGACCGGAGACATTTGATGCTTCTGGAGCTGGAGTTACAGGCAGTTGTAAGCTACCTGGAGTGGTGGTTGATCATGGTGACATTGCCCTATGTTAGGAGGCCAGTGCTACCCCACTGTCAGGGAAGTGACCCTTGGATTAGAGTTTTCCCCGAGTGGTGCAAAGGACACCTAGACTGCACAAGTCTTTGTTGGGAGGCCATCCTGTGCGCCATGAGTGTTTGGTTCCCTCTTCCAGTTGTGACATGGCCCCCTCCTCCCTCATGAGGTTCCCCGGCTGCTTACCAGGCACCACAGCATGTGTTTGTAATCTCAGCACTTGGAAGGCTGAGGCAGAAGGGTTGAGGCAGGATTGCTGTGAGTTTGAGGCCAGCTAGAGCTACCTAGCAAGACCACATCTGAACCTTTCTACTCTCCAAATAAAAACCACTGCCTTGAATGGCCCAGGAAACCTGCAAATATGTGAATTGAGGGGAAGGGACACATTGGACTCCAGTAGTAACCCTCTCATCCCCAGGGAGGAACAAAGGAGGCAGATGAGCCCCAACCCCCATATTCCTTCTGTGCAGACACAATATGCAAATACCTGTGAGGTGAAGGGGCCTAGGAAGCCAAGGCTGCTGTGCTTGGCCGCATGGACTCCAGCTGGAGTTGCCTGGTTTGTGTGTTTGTGTGGCCATCAACTGAGACCTGGAGAACCAGGGAAGAGCCTTGGACCTAGAGAGTTGAGATGGAATGTTGGGCCATCTGCTGGAGCCTCAGCAAGCCCTGGAATGCTTCCTTACCTTATGGTTCCTATGAGCACAGGTCCAAAGCTGTGCCAATTGTTAGCATCTTCCTAGAGCCTCATAGCATGCCTGGGCCACAGGCCATCATCACCATCACCATCACCACCACCACCATCATTATTATTTTGGTTTAATTTCTGAGACTGGGCCTCATGTAGCCCAGGCTAGTCCCTTACTCACTATGTAGCCAAGGATGACCTTGAATTCCTGATCATACTGCCTCCACCTCCTGAGGGCTGGGATTACAGGCAGGGGCCATCATGTCTGGCTACTCTATAGTCTTTGGCACATGGTCCCTGGGCTGTTGGGTGGTTGGGAGACTCAGAAAGGGAGGCTGGCGTTTCCGCTCTGCCTTTGAGTACATGAGGGTGTGCCTGGGAGATGGGACCACTGACCTTCATTGCCAGGTTTGAGCCTTCCTCTTGGAAAGAGACAGTGTCCTTGTCCTCTGTGAGAGCGACTGGCCATGGAGCAACCTTGGGTAGACTTGGCAGGCAGCATCCATGTGGTGATATGTGCATTGTCCCTGTTCCAACGTTTTTAGTATAAATTGTTCTGAGTGCTGGCAGCATATGGGGAGAGAGCCCTCTATCTCACCTGCCCAGGCCACAGGTCTCTGAGGGGACTACACTGGCTTTGCATGTGTCTCTGTCAGGGACATGCTGGTGGGTTTGCTGACTGAAGGGACTTTGCTGGCACAAACTTTAGCAAGCCGCGTATGTATGTATGTATGTGTGTATGTATGTATGTATATATGTATGTATGTATGTATTGTGTGTGTATGATGTGTGTACACTCACGCACATGTACACAAACATGTACATACCTATGTATGTATATATGAATGTATGTAGTATGTGTGTGTGTGTACATGCATGTGCATGTATGCTACATGTACATGTAGAGATTGGAGGACAACTTGTGGGACTCTGTTCTCTCCTTCCATCATGTATGTTCCGGGGATTGAACTCAGGTTGTCATCCTTGGTGGCAAGCTCCTTTACCTGCTGAGCCATTTCGGCAGCCTAAGCAAGTTATTTTTCAGGCCTAACAAGGGAGTGGAGGCCTGAGTCTCTGTGTTTGTGGCTCTCCCTGGGGCTGAGTGTCAGGGCTCATGTCTCTTCAGGTGATCCAGTGCAGCCTGTATGGGCCCAAAGACTGGAGGTCCTCTGTACCTCACCCTAAGTCTGTGGTCATTGCTGTAGTTTTCATAGTGAGAGGAAGCCCATCTTGCTGTCTTGATTTCAGTTTCTGCCTTTTCCTGCTGGGCCTCCCCACCCTTGTCCTGGAGTCACAGTTGTGAAGAGGACGGGGGGGGGGGGGCACCGCATGTGAT
>CABHPQ010159979.1:0-10623 GCA_902168405.1 Peromyscus aztecus
AAACTGGCCATATGCAAAGTCAATTTGAACATGCAATTTATTGTCCATTTTTCCTGCTTTGTCTCTTGTTTTGTTTTGTTTTTTGTTTTTTGTTTTTTTTTTTCCTTTAGAATACAAATGGAGTGGAAAAACGCCTGCTGTGTTCTGGTCTAAAGCAGCAAAACACAGCTGTGACTCAGGTGGCGTATGTACATGTGAGATTTAATCTTGTGTTGTTGATAAGTAATGTCTATTTATTTTTAAGCAAGTACAAGTTCAGTAGTGTGTGCACAGACCTGGGATTATTAATTTTTTGTTAGTGTGCGGATGGCTTTGATTTTATTTTCTGTGCCTCAGCTGCCTGTCTCATCTGGCCAGCATTAAGGATATAGTTGTCATCTACCTTCTGTGGAAGCCAAAGTTATTTGAACCACATTTCTACCTTCTTCTTCTCCTCTCTTGTTTATGAACCTCACAGGCCTCACAGCCTGCGCGTAATGCCTCCACGCCATCTTCTGGGTTCTTCCTAGCTAAACAACCACAGCCTCATCCAGTATCAAGTCAGCATGACTCAGATCTGAAGAACGGAAAAGCCAGAGGCAGAAATCCCCAGTTGATGCCTGCTCTGCAGGATTAGATCATCTCCCCAGGGGACATTTCCATCATCTCCTTCCCTCTCTTGAGGTGCCCTGGTCCTTCCTTTGCTTCTCCATCCAAATTCAACTTCTTCAGCTTGGTGTGCCAAGCTAGGGCCTGTGTCTGCTTCCATGTCCCATCCTCACAGACCCCCAGAAGCTGACATGAGCTTGGACAAATACTAACTTTCAGATATCATTTCCCCACAGAGGCGGGAGGTGGATAACTGTCTATTCTTGTCCCATCAGTAGGCTCTCTCTTCGGAAACAGCAGCCAGGTGGCTTAGACTGCAGACACAGTTGATGACGTCATCACCAGTGCTGTTCAACTATGTCACTCTCAGCACTGACACTAACTTTTGGGAAATAAAAAAATTTAAACACAGGTACTAGTAGAAAGGGTAGTTAATAAACTTAACCATGCCAGGTGGTGGTAGCACACATCTTTAATCTCAGCACTAGGGAGGCAGAGCCAGGCAGATCTCGAGGCCAGCCTCAGCTACAGAGTGAGTTCCAGGAAAGGTGCAAAACTACACAGAGAAACCCTGTCTCAAAAAACCAAAATAGATAGATAGATAGGTAGATAGATAAATAGATAGATAGATAGATAGATGATAGATAGATAGATATAGATATAGATAAAATAAAATAAAATAAAAATAAACCTAACCCTAACACCCCTTCTTGATTCTATGAAAGGAAACTTGAGACATTAGGGCATAACACCCAACTCTAATAGTCTATCTAACGCAAAAGATTTAGAGAGCGTAACTATAAGATCACCATCAAATCTGAACAAGTCCCTTGGTGCTCTAAGTGATGTATTATTGACTAGACTGTCTTAGAACAATTTAAGAATGCCTTGAATGGATGTCTGATAGAACAGTAATATGCCAACACATTGAAGCCAGATCTACACCACTCCTCCAAATCCAGGTAATTTATCTCATTGGTCATATGTCAAGAGGTAGAATCCACAGAACTTCTAAATTTTTTATTACATTTGTTTGGTGTGCACATGTTTGCTTGTATGTATGTTGACTCGCATGTACCACAGCAAGCCAGTGGAGGTCAGAGAACAACTGCCAGGAACCCCCTTTACCTTCTGAGCCATCTCCCTGGCTCCTGGAATCATCAGTATTTCCAAATCCTACGACAAGGCAAAAGGTCCAGAGTTCCAAAGACACCAGTGTAGCTCCAGGGTTAATCCAGTTAGTGTCTGTAGGTGAGTCACGTTCTGCTTTTTTGTTTAGTTTGTTGATTGCTCTTCAAGAAAGAAGACAGCATAGAACGAATAGAGCCAAGGACCATAGGAAGAAGCCATGTTGGCCGCAATGAGACAATCTCATCATTTTAATGAAGTTGGGAATGGCCAGACAAAGAAACAAGTTCAAGTTAGGGGAAAGGGGAATGAAATAATGCTTCCTAAAACACGGACTGTAAATGGCTCTTCTGCAAGATGAATTAAACCCATGAAAGTGTTTTATTTGACTATTTCAATAATTCATGCAAGAAACAAGAAGCGATGACTGTATGTTGTCGCTTGATGCATTCCTAAGTGGCAGGGATGCAGCAGTGAACCACACAAACAGGAAGGCTGCTCCCAGGGAGCCAGCATCCTTCTTTGTCATCTGAATGCAAAAAAGTAGGCCACACACTCATGTGTTTTCCTTTCTTACTTCCCAGGGCTCGGATCTGCCACCACAGGACAACGCTCTACTATGACACGGTGTCCTTAGTTGTTGAAAATTGTTTTGCAGAGGGTATGTCTTCCTAAACTGAGCCACACTCTGCCCACCAGAGTCATATCGACCCTAGCATCTGAGTTTGTGGCTCTTCCTTGTAGAGCTGTCTTATTTTGGCCTCGATAGATCTAAGGACTAAATATTGCTCTTCATTATTGATCATCCATTTTTTGGAGGGAAATGATTTTTATATTCATAACATTATGTGTAAATACTAATTTGTACAAGGGAAAGAAGAAGGTAATAATGCTGAAAGGATCAACAATGGTCTGTGGTACCTTTGAGCTCAGGATCTTCTAGAGAAAGAATGACCCATGAGCCTCTCCCGAGGCCATGAGTTGAGCCCTGTATTTACTACAATAACAAAAGAGGGAAGCACATGTACAGGAAGCGTCATAGAAACATAGAGGGAAGAAAGATGACTCAGTGGTTAAGAGCACTGACTGATGTTCCAGAGGATCTGGGTTCAATTCCTAGGCTGTCAGATGTCTGATCACAGCAAGATTAAAAAAAAAAAAAAGACTCCTCTCTTCCATCAGGAGTCCAATCAGCGAGAAAGAGGAGGGTCTATATGAGCGAGAATTGTTGAGACCAGGGTTGGATAAAGCACAGGGACAAATAGCCAAATGAATGGAAACACATGAACTGTGAACCAATGGCTGAGGGGCCCCCAACTGGATCAGGCCCTCTGAATGGTGAGACAGTTGACTGGCTTGAACTGTTTGGGAGGCATCCAGGCAGTGGGACCTGGTCCTGTGCTCATTGCATGAGTTGGCTGTTTGAAACCTGGGGCTTATGCAGGGTCGCTTGGCTCGGCCTGGGAGGAGGGGACTGGCCCTGCCTGGACTGAGTCTACCAGGTTGATCTCAGTCCTTGGGGGAGGCTTTGCCCTGGAGGAGGTGGGAATGGGGGGTGGGCTGGGGGGAAGGGGAGAGGGGCGGGAGGGGGGAGAACAAGGGAGAGTACTAGCCTACCAAGCACAAAGCCCCAAGTTCACTCCTTAGCACAAACAACAAACAAAACTCATAAAGTAAAATAAAAATCTGCAGCCTAACACAATCCATGTAATAAAATATCTGGGTTGCTTGTGAACTAGCATGTGGATTGAGTTGTTCCTCCAGTTCAATATCTAAACTGACTGAATAGGTCAAAACTTCCCCCAGAGAAATCAGCAACCAGAAAAACGTAAAAGGACAACTCTTACTTCATTGAGATGACTGATAATGAATTTGATAACCTGGAGATAAGTGGTTCTTCACAGTGATTTTGTCTCTTTTTCATTAATATTCTTAATGGGTACAGACAAACTGCTCTTGGGAAAATTATGAAATTATCCATTAATTTTTATTTCACTAATTCTACTGGAAGTGATGATTGAACTTTCTGCAGATGAAATGCAAGTCTGAGATAAAAAGAATGTGAAAACAAGAATACTGAGACCGAGACAGACTATTTTCCATTAATATTTAATTGGTTGCAAATTTTGCCATCTCAAAAAGTTTCTGCTCTTTGCTTCATTAAATAAGTTCTGTCATTGTTCAGCATAATTATAGCTTTGGGGGAATTTTCCCAATAAAAGCTTAGAAGGGGAATAAAAATAAAGGAAGCCTAACAATTAATGATAAAGCACAGTTAATAGTTTTCAACGCTCAGACCTTCCTGGGTTTCTGAGTGGTGTGGATTTCAGTGACCTATATGGGTGGGTTTCATGAATGCTTAGAATTAATTATATAAGAGAGAGCGTGTCAGGCGAAAGGACAGATTTGTTTTTCAACCTAACAATTTCTCTCTATGCCTGAGTGTTCACTGAATTCTGGGTTTGCATGGCTATTAATACATACTGTGTATATGAAGACTATCGACAGAAGAGCCAACCTTGCCAGTTCCTTGAGTGTTTGTTAAAAACCCAGATAGTAAGCCTTCTAGATCCCCTATAAAAGTGCTCCTTCTTTATGTGTTTAGATCCAATTTTAAACTTTTGAAATCCTTACATTATTCTTTCCTGTCTAGGTAGTTCCCAACTGCAGATCAGTGATTTGACTCTCTCATACATAAGGCATGTATCCCTTCATTTAAGAAGTCAACACATCTATTCCTCACTTTAGAATTTCTTTCCCTCTATCCTAGTTTCACCCTGGCAACAAGCAACTTAGGAGAGAGAGTTTATTCCAGTTCACAATTCCAGATGACAGTCCATCATTGTAAGGAAATCACAGCGGTGGGAACTTGAGACAGCTGCTCACATCCCAGCCGCAGTCAGCAGAGAGGAATGACTCCACATGTGCTGCTTGCATGTGCTCAGTTTGTTTCCACTCTTACATAGTACAAGACCCCTGCCTAGGGAGTGCCGCCCATGGTGGGCTGGGCTTTCCCACATCAGTCAAGACAGTCCACCATAGATCTCCCTGCCTAGAGAGCAGTGCTCATGGTGGGCTGGGCTTTCCCACATCAGTCAAGACAGTCCTCCATAGAGCTCCCTGCCTAGGGAGTGCCACCCATGGTGGGCTGGGCTTTCCCACATCAGTTAATCCTCCATAGTTATGACCACAGACCAACCCACTGAAAACAAACTCTCCCTGAGACTCTTCCTGAGTGATTCCAGGTGTGTGAAGTTGACAAAGCTAATAATCTTTCTTTCTTTAGTTATTTCCTTTTCATTTGCTTCCTTCCTTTATTTTTGTGGTGTTAGGAAATTAAACCTAGAGTTCCACATAGGATAGGTAAGCACTCTATCACTAAGCTATAACCCAAGCCCTGTGTTTTCTTATATATTGACTTTAAGGCAATAGCTTGTGACCTAAAGGTCCACCAGATCTTACAAACATTTTCCAACCTCCCTACATTACCATTCTGTGCTTATAAAGGGCCCCATGGAATACAAAAATTTATGTCATATTCTCCATGTTGGGAACAAACTCAGATCACATTGTATCATCTTATGTAAGTCAAGAATTTAATAAAAGTGTATTAGATAAATGATTTTTCACTGGTTTGAACAAGATGCATAGGTTAATTCATTTAACGATTTATATATCAATGTCAAAACGTAAGTCCACATGCAGTTTCTCCTTAACCACTGACAGATTTACATCCTGAGGAATTATAAACTGAGACTGACCCACATCAAAGCTGCATGGCACAGTGGCTTGGAAACTCACTGCACTTGCAGCATTAACAACGTGATCTCCTGATCAAAATTCAAAGCACCGTTTCTATTTCATGTCTCATAAAGCCAAAAATACCTGAATCCAACCATCCTGTGGGGGTGGAGGGGGAGAGAGGGAGAGAGGTAGGGAGGGGGAGAGAGGTAGGGAGGGAGAGAGAGGGAGAGAGGGAAGGAGAGAGAGGGAAGGAGAGAGAGAGAGAGAGAGAGAGAGAGAGAGAGAGAGAGAGGGAGGGAGGGAGAGAGAGAGGGAGGGAGAGGGAGAGAGGGAGGGAGAGAGAGGGAGAGAGGGAAGGAGAGAGAGAGAGGGAAGGAGAGAGAGAGAGAGAGAGAGAGAGAGAAAGGGAGGGAGAGGGAGAGAGGGAGGGAGAGAGAGAGAGGGAGAGAGCGATCTCAGATCACAGTCAGGTTCATTAGTGGAGAAATGCCAAAAGGCTTACACTCTAATGTTAGAAATGTCAAATATTGCTTTTATGAGCACTATGGCTTGAGCTTTCGCTTTAGGGCTCTGAGAATTCCAGCCTGAAGGGAGGCCTAAAGTCACTGAGTAGAAGTAAATCAGTGGTTATCCTCAAAGCTCAGAGAGTCAATCCCAGCCAGAGGGTGGGACACAAGCCTAGTCACCAGGGACAGGTATCAAGAGTGCCTGGATTCCCTCCCTGACACTCTGTGACATGTTCATACAAATAGCAGGAAAACTAGACACTTTCAGAATTCCAATTTTAAACTCAATGCTACTCCAAGCCTTTGGCAGTCAACCCTGCCTAGACTGCTGTAGATAGAATTCAGGTATGATGAACAAATCCCATATCAACATAACCTGGAGGAAGGCTAAAATCATTTTATCCCCACATAAAACCTGAGGTGGATAGTCATTTTATGAAAAGTCCTGGATAGACTAATGAGCTCTTTCAGGGTCTGAAGCATTTTTGAACATTGACTCTGCAGTCTTGGATATGACCCTTAACCTCAGAGTTCAAGATGGTGGCTGGGGCATCAGTTTCCACTTTCAGCAGAGAAAAAGAAAAAGAAGAAAGGGAAGAGGAGGACAGCTGGCCAGAAAGTGTTTCTTGTCATTGGCCAATCAACACATCCTCCTTCATCTCTTTGGCCAGAACTTAGTCACATACCTGTACCCAGCCACACAAGAAGCTTTGATTACAACCTTTACCCAGTTCAAACTCAAGACAGCACCAGGGATGGAGGCTGATCATGAAACACGTTATTCTACCTTTGCAGAGAGCAGACCTGCTGCTGAACATTGCTGCCTAGCCAAGGACCAGATTACCCACACACTCTTGTAGCACCAAATAAAGTATATGAGCAGAGATGGGTTAATACCTCCAGGCCAAGGTAATTCCAACAGAGACATACCCTCCTCCCATTCACCTGTGAACTGTTCACTGACATCTTGGATTAAGCTAGATATTATTATAAATGTGATGGAGATGCCACCTGGTCACTGGATCTCTGAATTGCTGATTGGAGGAGAGTGTCCTGTTAGTCAGAGACACATTTTAGGCATAATGTGTACAAGAAATAAACTTCCATTGTGTTTAAGTATTAACATTCATGGGGATTATTATATTTTCTATGGTAAGTTATAATTAGGATTATAATAACCCATAATGCTAACAAGAGGGCCGTGTCAATTTCTCATTAAACCTGTGTATCCTCAGGACCTGCCACTTTACTTACTACCATAATAAGCGCTAAATAGAGTCTGGATGAGTTATTACTGAACACTGGAGGCAGTCACAGACACTGTGGGCACTCAGAGGAAATAATATCTAATTTAGCCTAGGAGCGTGTTATTTAGTGTTCAATCCAGGGGCATGTATGTTATGGTAGTATGTTCTGTATGAGGTGTAAATGCTCCATCAGATAAATTCTCTCATTTGTTCTGTCCTGCCGTACATGTACAAGTGGTAGTGTTGTGCCAGCCAGGCGGACACCTCATATATTCAAAAGGGGTGGCCATGGACTCTGGGAAAATTTATGAAGAGTGACTTCAAGGAGAAAGATCGCCTTACAGTAATGGGGAGCTCTTGCTCAGACCTCCACGTGCTGATTGCATGGAGAACAGAGAGGCTTTCTTTGAGCTGTCAACGTAAAATACCCACACTCCATTCTTGTGACAGGCAGAGCATTTCCCACCAACGTGGCGGCCCAGAGCGCTGATAATTCTCAATGACAAGGTGAGTGTGCAAATAGACCTCGTTCTTCACTGACGGAGCCAGTAGATAGAGGGAAGGCCTGGCTTGGACTGCTCCCGGCTCACTTGCCCTTAACCCTTCCCTTTCAGCCAAACATCCCCGTCCTGGCCCTGTACAGTTTTACAGCTCTTCACATCATCCTAAGCATAGTGCCCTGTGTTAATATTTATGCTGAACACTTTCCCCCTCCTGAGGATGGAGACTCTCAGGCACTTGAGTTTTTCCTAAGTGTGTAGAGAGCGACCCTCCTGGAGTAGATATATATGTCTTAATTTTGAAAGTAGGAGAAACGAGCTACTGCGATTTAGAGGAAAAGCAGAAGAGAAAAACGTGGAGGAGGAAGAGTAGAATCCTAGAGGGCCATGTGAGCCTCCAGTTAGGGCACCTTGAATCGAGTTCTGGACTCGGTGGCAGGAGGCTTGGACTCTGATTTTAGTTTGGTTCCCAGACAACTGGGAGAGCCAGCCATCTCAAAATCGTCATCCCTAGAGTGATGGGAAAGATGACCTATTCAGGTCTTATGGCATGGTCTGTTGGCAAACGTGTGTGTGTGTGTGTGTGTGTGTGTGTGTGTGTGTGTGTGTGTGTAACTTATTTTACTTCATTTAGTAGGAGGGATGAATGTGAGCCTTACAAGGTAAGGAGAGCCATCACTCGGCATGAAGGAAGGCAACCTTCCTACAATTCCAATCATGAAATTGCCAGTGGTCATGTATAGATGCAAAGAATATAGTCATGGAGGTTTGCAATGGACACCCACTGAAACACAGGCAAATCGATCATTACTGCATTTATTTAAACATATTTTTTAGCTGACAAATAAAAATCACATGTATTTACTGTGTATAAGAATGTTTTGAAACACGGCCACATTGACAAATGGCTAAATCAAGCTACCTGTGGCATAATGACCTCATAGACTCTTCTTATAGTGAGAACATTTCATTTTGGAGGTTACTTAGTAACAATGCATTGTTTTTAACTATAGACACTGATTCCTACAATAGATCCCTCCAACTTACTGAGTCCTACAATAGATCCCTCCAATTTACTATTCATAACTGAAATCTTATATCCTTTGACCATATATGTAATACTCTTCCTGAATAAAAAGAAAAGAAAAAAAATACCTGTGGAGGGTAATAGTGGCTATAAATTAATTCAATGAGGCAGTCGAACTTTTTGGAGAAATGGGAGCACAAGAGCCACTCAGTGTTTCAAGGTGACAGAAAGAAAAGTGCTATTTTGGGGTGTGGTTAGTCTCCCAGGGGCCCCTGGGTTTGGAGCTCTGTCCCAGGGCAACAGTGTGGAGAGGAGATGGGAATTTTAAGAGATGGGATCTGGCGAAAAGCAGTTAAGTCACCGGGCACATGGCCCTCACAAGTGACTAACTAGCTCTCCTGGGAATCTGGTTAGTTCTACCCAGAACAGGTTGTTCTAAAAAGAGCAAGGCGGGCCCCTGCCAGGACTCTGGCTTCCTGCCTTACCATGTGATTTCTCTTTCATGCTCACTTCTGTCCTAATGCCCTATACCACGTTCTGACGTCACCAGAGGATCCCATTCCAGCAGCCGAACAGATGGGGCCGTCTGATCTTCGACTCCTAGCTTCCAAAAATGTGAGATGAATGAACTGGTTTTCTTTGTAAAGTAACAAGTCTAAAGTATTTAATTACTGTGACAGAAAATGGGCTAATACAGAAAGCTGGCCACCATCACCTTCCCAAACAGTGCCACCCTCTTATAAGGGACATTTCATGTTCAAAGCACTGCTCTCCTCATCCACATCTGCCCAATGCCTGGGGTTTTACTTTCCTCCTGAGAAAGGATAAGACACATATCCCCTTTCCTCTGCTGAAGATAAGACACACCCCTTTCCTCCTGCTGAAGGATAAGACACGCCCCTTTCTTCCTGCTGAAGGATGACATGTCCCTTTGTTCTAGTGCGTGCATGTGTACACACACACACACACACACACACTTATAGTTCTAGAGCCCTCATGACTCAGTTAATGACTAAATTCAGATCCTAAGATCTGGAGAAAGATGGAAGCAGAAAGTCAAATGTCATCTGAGTAAAATTTACACTATTTCCCTTTTAACTCCTAAACTTGACAAGAATCTCCTGATGGAAGACAGTCAACTATACTGCACAGTAGAAGGGACACCAGGCGGAAGGTTAAGTGGCTTCACAGCGCTTCCTTACATGCTTGATTTGACGTTTGCAGGCGGGGCTCCTCTTCTTTTCTATTTCACATCTGATCTTATAATTACCACTCTGTGCACTATGTGGAGATGAAACCTTTGCATAGCATTGCGGGGTGGTGGGGAGCAGAATTGTGTGTCAATCCATTTATCCAGCACTTGTTTCTTAATCTCACGCTTTAGGACCCATCCTAAGGGAAGGACAGGGCCACCTGTGCCTGCAGCAGCAAGACATGCATTCCCAGATTACACGCCAAAACAGAGGTCAGGGCACACTCAATCCAGAGCAGCCAGCTGAGCGGTCAAGACCTGACGGTAAGAAGTCGGGTCTCACCCTTGAATGTAACGTGTTTGATGATGAAAAGAGAAGCCTGGTGTTGTTTAGGAGATAAAATTTGGAGTGAGAATGCAGCTCGGTGTGCTCATTAGGAACCTGGGTTCTGGTGGCAGCCACCTGCATTTGACGGTGAGTCCACTGCTATGTGGTGACTTAGTGCTGATAGTCTGTTTCTTTGCATGTAAGTTCAGATAACGTAACAGGAAAAGTTTCATATGATTGCTATGGACACGGAAATAAGCTAGGGTAATCTGAGAGGAGCACACAGTGGGTGCCTCTATGTCCATCATTAATTCTGAGAAGAGCACACAGTGGGTGCCTCTGCATCCATCACTGAGTCTCAGA
>CABHPQ010159980.1:27509-40871 GCA_902168405.1 Peromyscus aztecus
GGCTCACTCTCGGCTGTGGACATGCCACCAGCAGGGCGGGGCTCACTTTTCAGGACCGCACAGCATGAAGAGCAAAGTTCCTCCTTCTTTTGCCTCTTTTCCTTTCGGAGCCATTGTGGACCTCTGGGGACTTGGAAACCAATTCCAGAGTGGGAACTGTAGCTCTGGAGCCAGGTGTGAGAGACTGGAGGGGGTGGGGCTCAGGCAAGACTCAAGAGGAAGGGAAGAGGCTGGTCAGGGAGAGGAGGGCCAAGGAAAGGGGTTAAGGTGCAATCTGGCCACCCAGCTGAACCACTTGTCCCCGGGTGGCCATCCGCACAAGAGGGACATGCTTACTGAAAGTCACACTCCGTCAACCTTGCACTTCCGTGGAATAAGGTCAGTCTCTGATAAAGTTGTGTGCACCATGTATCATTTCTGACAACTTCTGCTGCTAAAATCTAGCTAGTAAGGTGAGTTTATATTTGGTCTATAGATATGTATTTATAGACCAAGTTTTTTTTTTCTAAGAAGGACAAGCTATTGAAGCTAGAGCTGCCTATGTAACTAACCTAAGCATTTTGGTTTGTCACTTACAGACATTTTTAAAAGCACGCAGCGTAAGTTGAGACACTGATATGGCGCTTTCAGACCACTGTGAGAACAGCATGTCTACTCGCTTGAATCTTTTTTCTACGTCATTCTTTCTTTTTGTTCACTATAAAATTAATTCCAAAATACAGAGGAGGAGAAAAACGTAGTGATGGCTGTGTCTAATTCAATAAGGAGAAAGCAACCACTGATCAGATATTAAGACATTTTCACACACCAGCAAAGGGACCTTGTGGTTACACAGCGGCAGTGTCATGGCCACAGTACTAAGCACTTAAAAAGAATCAAGAGTAAAGTTTACTGATCTAAAAATAAATCAGAAGACAAAAATATTTACAGAAAGAGCCTTATGGTTATCCTTGAATGGAATTCATGGATGAATTAAGGAAGCGTAACTGTGGCCAGGTTTCTCTCCAAACTTAGCCTTATCCATCCATTTTAAATGTGTCCATCCTTAAGAGGATGGAGAGGCTCAGTACATTTCCACCGTGGCTACAGCCCAGGTGGATTTCAAAGATAGGTACAAACTGTATTTAGGGATTAGTCACATACCATTAAGGGAAATCATTGCTGCAGTGTTTATCACAGAGGTCCCATGGACAGTGGAGAGTTTATATGCACAGGGCCAAAGTTAGGGGCAAGAATAAAAACTGTCCAGTATAACAACCAGGGGAGTCTGCAAAGGCAAACGAGGTTACTTTACACACTCATTTCTTTTGGAAATGTAATTGATACACACCCACTGGCCACTAGGATTTAGGCTCTTCCATCTGTTTCCACATATTAAAAGTGATATGTGCTATGGTGAACAGTTTCACTGAATGTTTTCCAGTAACCTTTCTCATGAACATGTATGAGTGTGAGCATACGTGAGCATGTTCATGTGAGTGTGTGTACACAGATGCCTGTGTGCATTGGAGGTCAGAAGGTAACCTTGGGGGTTGCACCTCATGAGCCTGTCCCCCTTGTTTTTTGAGAAAGGCTCTCTTATTGGCTAGGGTTCATCAGTTTGGCTAGGCTGACTGGCTGGTGAGCCCAGGGATCTGCCTTTCTCTACCTGCCCTTGTGCTGGGGTTATGAGCATGCCCCACCATGCTTGGCTTTTCTATGTGGCTTCTGAAGCCCAACTACGTCACCATGTTTGCATAGCAAGAGCTTTACTGGCTGAACCATCCTTCCCAGGCCTCCAGGAGCCTCCTTTATGCTGATGGAACAACAACTTGAGACATGTCCTCCTTCAATACACCAACAGACTCTCCGCCTACGCCCAGGAGACAGAGTACTCACAATACCATGACGTGTAACGGAGGACAACCCCTAAATGTGAACTTGTGAAGAAATGGTTACTAAACTGGGGCACACGAAGCAGTGACAATCACAGGGGAGCTTCAGATTGGCAATGACAGTTTCTTAACTTGACCAAGGGGATCTACTGAGCTTCTTCTTTTTGAATCTTGTCCAAATGGGTCCTGAATGGCTCTGACTCAAGCCTCTGTGTTTTTCTCTTATGCCATTTTGCAAACAAACAAACAAACAAACAAACAAAGCCAGCAACAATTAACTCAAAATGGACCATAAATCTAAATAGACAACCCAAAGCTACATAATTTCCCAGAGGAAAGAAGACATCTGCCCTTCATTACAATAGCAGAAAATATAGGAAGTAGATATCTAACACTGGACTTGTTTTCAGAATATATAAAGAACACATACAACTCTGGACATACATGAAAACATAAAAGATCGTCATTGGGTGGTAAAAAACAAAAACTAAAACCATAAGGAGGGCCAGCAAGAAGGCTCAGTGGGCAAAGACACTTCTTGTCACGCTGAAAACCTGAATTCAATCTCCAGAATCTATGTGGCGGGAGGACAAATTCCTGTAAGTTGTCTTCTGATCACCACATGCACACCAAGGCAAACACATGCCTCCCTACACACACTAACCAAAGATACAAGCAGTTCTGAAAGCCAATAAGAGAACGGCTATCCAGTTATCACAGGGATGAAAAACCGACAGCACCAAGTCCCGGCAAGGATGTGGAACCACGGGAGGAGCTCTCACTTCCTGCTGAGAGACATGCAAATGGGCCTGGCCAGCCCGAAAATCGTTCAGCAGTTTCACCACATGATATATTAGAAAATTACCACTCCTAAGATACATCTAAGTGAAAATCTCATGCACAAATGTTCACAGAGGCCTTATTCATTATTTCATCAAACTGGAAACAATCTAAGTTTCTATCACTTCATGAATGGATACACAAATAGTAGCATACTCACACGATAGCGGTCTAAACATGTAACAGACTACACTCAAACAGACACAGTCCACTGGCAATGTAGTGGCTAGTTTCTTGTCTACTAGGGTCACCTTGGAAGAGGGAACCTCATTTGAGAAAATGCCTCTATCTGTTGGCTTGTGAGAAATCCTCTGGGGCATTTTCTTGAGTAATGATTAATGTGGAAGGTTCCAGTGCACTGTGGACAGTGCCTCTCCTCAGCAGATGGTCCTACTGTATACATGAGTAAGCCATGGGTGAACAAGCCAGTAAACAGCACTCTTTCATGGCCTCCGCATCAGGTTCCTGTCTTGGTTTCCCTTCATGCTGGCCTATAAGCCGTAAGGTGAAATAAACCATTTCCTCCCCTAGTTGTTTTGGTCATGATGCTTTATCATAGCAACAGAAAGCCAAACTATGACAGACACACAACATAAGAGATTCTCAAAGACATTATTAAGTAAAAGAAACCAGATTCAAAAGACTCCATTTGTATGAATCCATTAGTATAGCCTCCAGTCAAGGGCAAATCTGTAAGAATAGAAATTAGATTAGTGGTGGCTGGAGGGGTTGACTATTGACACAGGAGGCTTTGTGGGCCAGGAAGACTTTTCTTTACCGACTGTGATGATGGCTAAGCAACTATTGTATTCATCAAATGTATAAAACAACACAGTAAAAACAGTGAACCATATTGTCTTTATTCAGAACAAATGCAAACATTAAATCTATCACTTTGATAAAAGAAAGGTATGAGGGCAAAAAGGAAGCAGTAATTCTGATAGGGCCATGGCAGCACTTGAGGTGTGTCCTGGGTGGGATGTGGGATGCTGGTAATAGAACATACCAAGCACTACTGAGATTCTATCAAAGGGACAGGTGGACTAGGGAGGGTTGTACATGGACGGTGAGGGGGAGGTGTATCCGGGTGAGTCCCGTGTTTCTGGGTGGAGGGAAGAACTGTGCTGTGGCATAGAACACTGTGTAGTTCCTGGAATGTCTACCAAGCTCCCACATTTCTCACTTGGCCCCCCTTTCCTGTTGTAATTCCTTATTTCATTACCTCTCACACATCTTTCAGGAGTCACTTAAATGTCAGCAGCCTGGGCCATAAGCCTCTCCTGTGTTTCTACATCACCTTGTGAATATTCCCACCCTGCCATGTGCTGTGACACTCAGCAGCTGTCACATCACTCAGTTGCCTCTTCTGTCATGTGAAGGATTTTAAGGAAATGTTGACTATTTTCCACTAGTTTCGGTTTGGAAAGAACAAATTCTAAGTATAATGATTTAAACTGGACTTTCAAACTCAGTAGCAGATACAATACACTTAGCATTATATCCATAAGGGCCACACTGATACAGTGAACATGGGTACAGGACAACACAAGTACTACCACTATGCAAATGTCTGCTCTCATAATTAATGGCTAGGATGGTTGCCAGCATGGTCAGTAAGAAGAGTTCTAGAACTGGTCCTGGGAGACCTTGGCCCAAATCTGCACTCAGGCCACTCAGGTGATTGGCTCAGATATGTTCTCTCCCTACGCCAGAGTTTGCACACAAATGAAAATAAAGATCAAACTAATAGTAAGGTGGAGTTTGAAAATAAGCAGATTGACACAAGAAGTGACTGGTACTGAGCTTTTTATGCAGTCATCCATGTGAGGTGACTTGGAGGGCACTGGCAGGTGACACAGTCTGCATATGGAGTCCCCACAGGTAAGCTCTCAGAAGCCGAGTTCTAAGTTGTCACGGTAGAGACTGCAGTGTGAACAAAGACCAACTTTGTCTTTGTCTGCAGGTAGCTGCAGAGCCCACAAGCAGCAGCCATGTGGAGATGTCCACAGGCTTTCAACACGCAGAGGGGTTCTTAGCTACATGTGTCAGGATGGTTAACACTTGCAAGGAAAAAATAACAATGACAAACTAAACATCTCCCTGCAAAAGCAAGCTACCTTCAACCATTTTGGCAAACTGAAATGGCTGCTCACCCTTTGGGAAGATGTCTTTCAGAGGGACTTCTCCTGCGGGCAGAATCCTGACCACCTGGTTAGTGTGTGTGAGAGTCACACAGTTCTTGTGCCTTGGAGTAACATTGGTCCGTTTCCCTCCATAGATTCCCCTATTGGTAACACTTGGTTTTTCCAAAGATGAAGACCTCTTCCATGAATAAACTTCACTGGGTGACTGAAAAAAATATAAAGAAAAAGAAAAGAGAAGTAAAGGAGAGACAGTGCTAAAATTACATCTATTACATTCATCACCATGCTTAGGTTATTGGCCCTTTAAGGTAGTGCCAGTGTTAACTTATGATTTATGGGTATAAAAATTAAAATATTCCCTAATCTTTTTTAACATGACATGGGAGATATGTGTTTTACCAATAACTGTAACTGTCTATGCAAGTACAAAATATTTAAGTTAATTTTTTAATTTTTAAGCGAATTAAATTGAAAAGAGGAAATATAGCAGTGTAGTTATTTTAAAAATAATACAACTCAAGCAAGATGGATCAGTGGGTAAAGGAGGTTGTTGCCAGGCCTGATGACTTGAGTTTGATCTCTGGGACTCTTAGGGTGTAAGGAAAGAACAGACTCCTAAAAGTTGTCCTATGATGTCCACATACCACAAGGGGTATGGCTACACATGTACACGTACGTACGTGTACACACACACACACACACACACACACACACACACACACACAATGTAATGAAATAAAATCACAGTGCTAACACCTATGCCTCTACTATTTTCATAAAGTAAAACATGCTGAGACTTTTGAGCCCTGAGTGTCCCTCCTGGTCACATCTCCTCCTTGTCCAGATTTAGCTATTCTAGGATTTTGTGGGTTTTCCCCTCGTTGTTTTACTTAACTGTTTTACTTATCCTCTTTGACCAAGTATATTTCATGATTTTGCCCATTTTTTCACATTTACCATTAATTTTATTTTTTGTGTACCTAAATATATTGAAAATTACAACACAAATATATGAAATTGCAACTCAACATCTACAGGGGTCATTCTTTATAGTATTGCAATTCCCTTTCCTGACTATGAGAAATCTAATTTCTTTATCTTTAATATATCATTCAACTATCTTTGAGCTAGTTCACTATCTTCACAGTATTTAATTTCTTCCTCAAGGCTATGATGTGTGGCCAGTCTCCTGGGACACATCCATCTCTCCTGTCCTTACTTGGGCCTTCCATTCCCAGATCAGCTGCCCCTTTCCAGGGATACTGCCATCACCAGGCTTGACACCCAGGGCATGGTGACCCCTTGTCCACCAGGGATGTCCTTACCCCACTTAGATCTGCCTTTGATACTTCACACTAGCTTACTGTTTGGAGATGTTAAGAATTGGTTGTGTTCTTGGTGCTAAACTTTATGGATCTTTGTTTTTTATTTTTGAGACAGTGTTTCTCTGTATAACAGCCCTGGATGCCTGGAACTTGCTTTGTAGACCACGTTGGCCTCGAACTCACAGAGATCCACTTGCCTCTGCCTCCTGAGTGCTGGGATTAAAGGTGTGCACTACCAGGCCCAGCTTGAACTTTATGCTTCTCAAATATTCTGGATACAAGCCTAGTGTTAGAGATGTAGTTTGCAATGCTTTTTCTTAGCCTGTAGACTGTCTTGTCATTCTTTTAACAGTGTCTTTTATAGGGTTAAGTTTTATGTTTTGTGGCAGTATAATTATTATTATTATTATTATTATTTTGGTCCATGTGTAAGATAGTACAGTATCTGGTTGGAGTCGTGGCAGCGGGTATTCTGGTCTTCAGCTTGTGCTTGTTTTGAGGCAAAGTCTTGTAGCACAGACTAGTCTTGAAATTACAGTTCTCCTGCCTCAGCCTCCTGAGTGCTGGGATCACAAGTGTGTACCACCATACCTGCCTTCCTTGTCTTACTCTTGATGATAAAATGAATGCCCATAATATTCATCATTGATTATGATATTTCCCATAGATTTAAAAAATATCTACTTGCTGTTAGGGTAAGAAAGTTACATAAGTTTATGGTAACTCACTGATTTTGATAACTGCATAAAAAGCTAATAAGGAATCCTTTTGCAGAACTTTATGAAAACAATCACATACAAGCAGGGAGGCAGAGTGGTACAGTAAAGGTTACAGGCTAGAGGGCTGGCTAGTCACACCTGAGCTCAAGCCCTCGGTTCCTTATTACAATCTTTGTGGGAGGGATGATGAGAGGTGTAATCTCTTCCTGTCTTTCCATGTGTAACACCCTACTGAATTATAGTAAAAATGAGCTATTAGTATGAAAAGGCTCGGAGCAGTACAGAGCATTACTGTACTGGCCTAAGAAGTATACTTGCTATGAACCTGAACCTGACCTTTTACTTAACAACTGTTAACTGGACATCTCCACCACAGTGGCTACCAAACACCCAGGGGATGGCTTTAATAAGGTTGCTAACCTTATGACCCATGACGGACTCTATGCGGCTAACACAAACAATAGCCTGCACTCAGCTTTTACCTTCTAGCCCTTTCATGGTAGCACTGCATTTTAACACTAATATCTTCAACCAGAGTGCAGTAGTGAGATCAGTTTTTAGACAGTTCTACCTTTACAGAAAGGCTCTACTATTTTTCTATTTAAGCAGCAAGCGTGGCAGAAAGCACACCAATATGGCTCCATCACTCCCATCAAAGCTGCTGCAGACACCATACTGCAACAACACACTGCATTTTCAATTGCATAATGTAGCAGCAAATGATTTTTACTTGATAATTAGTAAAGCATATGGCAAAGTCCTAAGCCACATATTATCCACTCAGTTTTGGATTTCAAATGCCTTATATCCCAAAGTCCTCTCCACTTGTTAACTAAACTAAAAATTGGAAGCATGTGAGATTGGTGCATCGAGCAGAATCCGTATTTTTATCTTTAACTGATTCTATCAGCTCCCTCCATGGAGCCACAAAGGGAGTTATGTAAGTTAAATGTTAAATCACATCTCGAGCTACATATATTTTGGACTATTGTGGGGGCAAACAGAGGTTTCCTAGTAGAGATCTGAGCTTGCTTTACCCAGCAGAGCTGGACCACATATATGGTTAATCAGGTGCTTGGTAGGGTCTGCACTTGGCTGTCTGAGGGGGAGGTCATTTTGCTCCACCCCTTGGCATTCCTATAAAAAGCCCTTTTGAAGAGACAGAAGGGGCCGGAGGATATTGATCCAAGTCCCCCCGAAGCTGTCCTGTTTCTGTCTGTCTTCTCCACACTATCCTTCTATCTAAATATTGCTTATCCCTCTATCTCAAGAGTACCCTGGGAAAAAGTGGGAGCCAGCCTCCCACAGACTATCATATTGCAACTTGTCCTGTAATAATCTTTCTATTTCATCCACTACATCTACACCAGGGGAAAATGGGTCCTATTTTTACTTAAAGCCAATTAAAAATCACTTTAGGGCCGGGCGGTGGTGGCGCACGCCTTTAATCCCAGCACTCGGGAGGCAGAGCCAGGCGGATCTCTGTGAGTTCAAGGCCAGCCTGGGCTACCAAGTGAGTTCCAGGAAAGGCGCAAAGCTACACAGAGAAACCCTGTCTCAAAAAACCAAAAAAAAAAAAAAATCACTTTAAATATAAATGCTAGAAGACATGGTACTTTGATCAGTCTCAACTTGTTCCTCTTCTTAGAGTCCCTGAACACACATTAAAATGGTGTGGTAAGAAAATCACCATTGGTATGTTAAGTGCTGGGTCACATGAACTACCAGAGGCATAGAACAACCATTTCCCTTACTAAATTATATCGTATCACACTTTAAACACCATTTATAATGAAATGAAACTCTATAGGTAGACCATAGGTTTGGTGAGTGATTTCAAATGTAGACTTGACTGAAAATGTTTACAGGAAAAGCACTCTCAGTTCCCCTCCAGACAGGCTGAGATACACTAGGCTGAGCTGAGAAGAAATGTCAGAAGTTGGTGCTTACCATGAGATCAGGGAAGCCAACAACTACAGTAGCATAATTATTTTCATCCGAGAGAATACGGTTAGGAGAGGCGATCTTTTGACCCACAGCTGAACTTAGGTTTTCAGTCGATAGCTGATCACTTGAAATACTATGAGGTATGCAGAATTCTGTTTCTGAAAAATGTCAGACACACCTTAGACAGAATATAATCCTGATATGCTTCAGGAATTATTATTGCAAGATTTCATTCTCAACAACTTAAACCACAAAGGTTTAAAAATTACTTTAAATGACACTTGTCAGCTTTTGTCTGAGAAAAGTTTAATCATCAAAGTGTCTTCTCAAAATGATCACAAGCATTTCTGCAACCCAAGACTTGCCAGCCGTAAATATCCTCTTGAACCAAGAGCTCCCTGCACAAAAGCTGTGACATGGACCCAACCCAGGCAAACTGATAAATGGAACAGAAGTTCTGATGAGCTGATAGCCCATGGACAAAAAAAAATGTGCTAGCCCAGGCTAGACTTGGGACCTAAGTGTCCTAAGTAGAAAACACAACAAAAAACATTGAGTAGTTAAACAAATTTTGCACACAGTTCAAAGTGTGACTTCCTGATAGAGATTTGAAGGTGGAAGACTCTGGTCTCCTACTTCTGGTGTAGTGTGTAAGCTGTTTCATTTGGTGTAAGTATCACCCAGGCTGAGGCTCCTGTTCTCCATCAGCCTGGAGGACAGTGTGTGTACAAGCACACACCCACACAGCAGCAAGTGCAGGGAATGCAGTATTTACCTTGTGTGACCCCAAATCCGGTGCTGGGCAGCTCTTCTTTCAACATATACAACTGGCAGGCCCCAGTGTCCTCCGAACCAATGTGTGCAGGCTTAGTCAAAAGATACTTCCTGTAAACAGGTCAGAAGCCTAATTTAATCAGGTCTACGTGTTTTCTTTCTCTAATCATTAGGACAGATCAAGAAAAATTAGCATTTGCTTTCTCTCTAAGTCTTTAAAGAGATAGCCTGAGCATAATTTTCACCCTTAAACATTTCATCATGAATTACCAAAAACCTTTTTGACAGTACTGTAAAGAGAAATACCAAATGATAACATAGTAAATACGAAAACAAACAAACAAAAAACAAAACAAAGCAAACAAACAAAAAAACATGAGCCGGGAGGTAGTGGTGTACGACTTTAATCAATCACTTGGGAAGTGGAGGCAGGTGGATCTCTTTGAGTTTGAGGCCAGCCTGGTCTACAGAGTGAGTTTCAGGACAGCCAAGGCTGTTACACAGAGACACTCTGTCTAGAAAAACAAAAAAAACCAAAAATCACATTCCTATTCAAGACAAGCAGAGTGTGTGATGAGGCATATCCTTAGTACCATGGAGCCCTCTATTTTTTTGTTTTTGTGGCATTTTTTGAGACAGGGTATTGGTATCACTATATTAGCTCAGGTTGGCCATGAACTCATGATTCTCCTGCCTAAATCTCATTCAGAGATGCTGACAAACACAGAAACTTAAAAGCTAAGAGAGACTATGGTGAATGAGGCTGGTCTTCTGCATATTCCATAAGATAGTACACAAGAGAGGTTCACTACTGACATGAGATAGCACACGGAGAGGTTCACCACTGACATGAGATAGTACACGGAGAGGTTCACCACTGACATGAGATAGCACACAGAGAGGTTCACCACTGACATGAGATAGCACACGGAGAGGTTCACCACCGACATGAGATAGCACACAGAGAGGTTCACCACTGACATGAGATAGCACACAGAGAGGTTCACCACTGACATGAGATAGCGCACAGAGAGGTTCACCACTGACATGAGATAGTAGAGAGGTTCACCACTGACATGAGATAGCACACAGAGAGGTTCACCACTGACATGAGATAGTAGAGAGGTTCACCACTGACATGAGATAGTGCACAGAGAGGTTTACCCACTGATTTGTTTTGTTCTCCACAAGAAGCCATTTGTCCTCTGCTACAAGGAAAACCGTCTTGAGGTTGATGGGAAGAGAGATGGTGTGAGTTAGTCCTTCTAGGACATCAAGGACAGTCAAGGTATTCCTGAAAAACAGAAAATTACATGAACGGAAATGCTGAGAATGACAGCTAGACCACTGTGGCTAATCATGTTAAGATATATTATACAACCCCAAGATGAACATTTATTAGAGTAAGCAATAATGAAGAAACACGGTATTTCAGAAAACTGGTGTACACAGTTCTCAACATGCCAGGGTAGGCACAGAAAGAAACAACAGGAAGTGACGTCAGCCCTGAAACAGGGGCTGTGTTACGAAACCACAGCATCGTTTCTTTACATGTTTCTCAACGTTCTATGACTTGCGAAGGGAGATTTTCAGAATAAAATATTTATTACTTGGCTTGTTAGTTTTATACTAAACAAGTATAATTACAGCAGGAAACAGAGTGAACAAAATAACAATTCCCGTTTAGAATCTCCTACGGTGAAGCACTTACCCTGTTTGTTTGTAGAATACTAGCCAGTTTTTGTGTGAAAATTCTTTACACATTCTGTAAGTTTCCTAACGAAAAAAACAAAACAAATATCCACATCAATTATCCCTTAAGAACTCCTTTAATGTGTAACCCATGCAACTCTCAGAGAAGCCATTTATCCATGCCAAGACTTGTAGGGGAGCATAGCTTAAACTATATTTTACAATATATCACACGTTACGCATCAAAACTCTTTTAGCATTTGGAGGACTTTGTTCTGCAGTGCTCAGACTTGGACTCAGGGCCTTGTGCTTGGTAGGCAAGCAATCTATCACTAAGCTACTAACACTTCTTCAGAATAACTTTTAAATAGTGCCAAATGGGGCTGGAGAGATGGCTCAGTAGTTAAGAGCACCTGCTGCCCTTTCAGAGGACCTGGGTTCAGTTCCCAGCACTCACATGTTGGCTCACAGCCATTTGGGGATCCGACACCCTCTTCTGGCCCCTGCACCAGGTACTCACATGAAGCAGATATACATGCAGGCAAGATACCATACACATAAAAATAAAAATAAATCTTTAAAACAGTGCCAAGTATTGGTTAAAAATAAATGTGCTAATTATTGGTTAATTATGGAATTTATATCATAATATAATCATACAGGAAATACTTTGTTTCTTAGCTCTTAATTCAATTATGACACTTAAAATACTTCTTCAGTCTTTTATGAACTACGGATGCTTACTTGCAAAGCTCTTGGTAAGCTTTATTTTGTATCTAAATGGCAGAAAAAAAATTTTCCTTGAGTTAGGCTAAATGATTTAAGTTAGTTAATAAATTGAAACATTTATCTGATAGAGGCAAATCAGTTGCCGTACTTAAGATTTTAACATATAAATCCAAAATATAACTGTGTAATTGGAAAATAATTAAGTTTACTGCATGACTAAGAATTTGCTATGACTATCACACTCTAATAACTAGCTCTAATTTTCCTTAATAGCCCCGTCCTGCCAATCTTCACAGTAATATGCTGGGTACTAAAGGAGCCTCCTGATATTTAATTGCTCATCTAGCTATATAGTCTTAACACATCAAAATCTAAAATTGCTTAATGACTCTTTGGTGCCTTCTATTTTTGTTGTTGTTTGGCACTGGGAGACGGACAGGCATCCATTTTTGTGGTTGGGAAAATCCCCAGCAATCAATCTGCCCGGTGAATCTGGTAGTCCTTACACCATCCTCCTTGCTCCACCAGGAAGACTTCTTGGATGCAAACTCTTCCACAGGAAGGATGAGGTGGCGAATGGCACGTTCAGTGGTGTCTAACAAGAGGATGGCGTTACTCTGGAAACAAAGAAAACCGTGTGAGCTTCAAGACACGGCCCCTGCCCCCATAAAAAGCAGCAGTGACCAGGTGACCTGAGAAAGAAGGTTACTGTGACGAACCAAAGGGATGACAATGATGGACAAAGATGTCATGAGGACACCCAGTGATCCTAATACAGAATGTAAAGTTTGGGTTAACTTACCGACAATTTTTTTGAATTTATTTCATTTTATTTTACAATATAATTCAACTTTACATATCAGCCATAGATTCCCCTGTCCTCCCCCCTCCCGCCCCACCCCCCTCCCCCGGCCCACCCCCCATTTCCATCTCCTCCAGGACAAAGACTCCCCCAAGGATTGAGATCAACCTGGTGGACTCAGTCCAGGCAGGTCTAGTCCCCTCCTCCCAGGCTGAGCCAAGCATCTCTGCTAAGCCCCAGGTTTCAAACAGCCAATTCATGTACTGAGCACAGGACCCGGTCCAACTGCCTGGATGCCTCCCAAACAGATCAAGCCAATCAACTGTCTCACCCATTCAGAGGGCCTGATCCAGTTTGGGGCCCCTCAGTCATTGGTTCACAGTTCATGTGTTTCCATTCGTTTTACTGACAATTTTTTAATTAGGTAAATATGTAACCTTCTCTTTGAAAGTTGTCTTAAAATCAAAGGAGCTGCTCTGGTTTTGTTTGTTATATAGTCACAAGGAAACTGAGATT